>JAANSK020136902.1:0-15385 GCA_011763485.2 Isoetes engelmannii
GTGATAGCCCAATCATGCATGGAAAATATTTTTTCGTACGAAATTGTAAGATTGATTTGACCCCACTTTATTTTTCTAAAACCATGTTACCTTAGAATATCAAATGTAAAATCATGTATTGACCATGTGTTCCTTAACAAAAACCACTAGCATTCTTCTCATTAAATTGCAAAGCTCAACCACCAAACCATGCCAAAAACCAATATCAGTTCAAGAAGTCATGTTAGCATATAAAGTCAGGATAAAAAACTACAAATAAAAAGATCGTGTCAAACTATATAAGAAACATTGTAGTATTTGGGCAGTAAAAACCAGTAACAATACGACAAGTCGTGTTAGCGTAGAAAATCAGGATGGAAAACCACAAATAGAAGACCTTGTCAATCCACAAATATATACATTGAAGTATTGTGAGTTAAGACCACTTCCAAAAGCCATTCACATATTAAAAAAAAATGCCATTAAACATGCCTCTCCTACTCTTAATATTGCAAACTGCATAATAACCACCACGAGGTGTCAAATTGGTACTAAAGTCCTTGATAAAAACCTTCATTGGTTCCAATGAACCATATCAAAATATAAAAATAGTGAGCAAAACCACAATCTTGTCTTAAGAACCACTATACTAGGTAGATTTTGTTGAGGAAAACTATTTTTGCATAAAAAAACTACTATCATAATGGTTTTATAGTGGTTATTTATGATAGTTAAATTTTTGGGTGCTTTGATGCGTCACCTTCAATGGGCTTCAAGTCATGGCTCTCTAGCTCATCTGTAACTGGCATGCATGTTCTAGAAGAGAGGGATCTTCTCCTGCCTCATCAGGAACTGGGGAGATGTAATCCCGCAGTAACCCCTTTGGCTATGCACCAGGCAGGCTACGGTCATGCTCCAATACTTTTCATCATATCTGCAAAAAGGAGGGGCGGATGGAGTGGACTACCCAACGACCATGTTCTATGCCAGCCAAATCCATTGCAATGAATTCCGTCCGCGATGACCTCTAGAGACCCCAAGCCGCCAGTCCATACCTTGAGTCTGAGCCTTGATAGAGTTTCCCCTTGTTGTTATGTTGTTATGTTGATATATGTATCATGCTTATGGTGATCCCACCCTTCATGGTGGTTATTGCGACGTTCCATAATAATATACGATATAAATACGTATATTATATTGGCCACGTCATCGGCACATGCCGTGCATATGTCATGTACCTCGTATACTTGGTAGATGGTATAGAATACCCCATGGGGCAGCGTGCCCCTAGACCCAATATAGTGTGCATAAACCATTATGCCAATATATTATGTTATTAACATTGGCCTGCCATGTGGCATAATCCTAGGCCTTAGGATTATTCCCATAAACCCCAAGCCTAACTCTGAGGGGATTTCGGCTTACGTAAGGGATAAACCTTAAGGGCCCTATTTTGGGAAACGTGCCAAAGGGTGGAGCGCCTAGGGAAGTGTGCCCAGCATCAATTCAACTGTAGCAGCCGAACTGTAGCAGACCAGCTGATTTCCCTTTGGAGGTGTGCCCATCAATCTTGCAGCCAGATTCGACTGTAGCAGCCAGCCGAATCTCCTTGGGAGGCATGCCAGCAGCCCAGCAGGCCCATTTTGATCCTTCCAGCAGCATGAGGCATTAAGAGGATCTATGCCAGGAAGTCAGGGATTTGGTAGGTGCCCATTTGAGATTCTAGTAGTTTCCTAGTAGTTTCCATTGGCCATTCTTGATCTCAGCCCATATCTGATCATGTATGCTTATTTCTATTATGTTCATGTCTATTTCTGTTATGCTCACTTCAGATTTGTTCTATTAATTGTTACGGTTGTTCATGGATGATTCATTGCTCTCTTGTGTCTTGGGAAGGGAGGTAGAGACCTCTGCCCTTATTTCAGTAGCATGATCATAGGTTTAGGCCTCATTAATTCCCAATTAATTGCGGCCTGTGCATAAGAGCCTACCTGTGCTGAGGGCCAGGGGCCAGACCGGCTTAAAAAGATGGCCATGTTCCATAGCGGACGACTCCCTCTAGTGTGTAAGGCCTACCGGGGAGGCAATGTGAGCTAGGCCTAATACCCGTGTGCACTGCGTGCGGCCCTGGGTATGGGTTCGACACCCGTTAGGATGGCGTCCATTGCCAATTTGGATGAAGTTCCTGTTGGGATGGTGCGGCCTCCTTCAATTGGGTTGAAGTCGTGTACGGGCAGTGGTCGCCCTCTAGCTTGCTTGCTATGGCTTGGACAATCTGGTGGGGAGGGATCCCTTACCTATCTCATTGGGACTGGGGAGATGAAACCCAGGAATAGCCCCCTTGGCTATGCCCCCGGCAGACTACGGTCAAGCTCCGACGTTCATCAGCCTATCTGCAAAGTATGCGCAGGAGGAGCGAATGGAGTGGACAACCCGACGGCTATGCTCTATGCCAGCCAAATTCATTTTTATGAATTCTGTCTGTATTGATCTATGGAGAGCCAAGCCAACAGGCATACCATGAGTCTGAGCCTTGGATAGGATTTCCTTTCTGTTATTATGCTATGATACTGCAGGTGATAGGGTGGTTCCCACCCTTCGAGGTGGTATTGTTTATATATATTGATTGTTTGTACTTATGTTTCTCGCTTCCGCAATGATAGGTGGATCCCGAGGGAGACGGGGTCAATGAAACGTCCAGTCCTCCACGTAGCTCCTTGCTCACCATCAAGGAATCTACATCAGATGGACGACCTCTCGTTGGCGTGGTAGCTATCGAGGGGGAATGCTCCAGTTCTTATACGATGGGAGCATCGTACACTAGCTGGGGACATCACAATGGTATCAGAGCAATGATCTTGGCAGAGCAAGATTGAGCACTGGCCGTTTTCCCCATAGGACTAACTTGTTAGAAATGCCTAGGTTTTGGTGAAAGTTTTTCCCCAAAACCAAGCCTCTAACATGGGAAAATCTTCCCCAAGTCGATTAGTTAAGAATTTGGAATTTTTTTTTAGAGTCAGTACCCAGGACTCTCACTTAGTGCCCAGGCCACTTGTGAGACTCTCACAAGCCCTTCTGGCGCACGGTGAGAGTCGCCATGCCAAAATAGGCTAGAACGAACCAATTTTAGTAAACCAATAGTCAAAGTTAGCTTAAAATTTTGTGTGAAGCTGATTTCTGTGCTTAAAACCTAAACATGATAAAAGATAAGCAAGATTGGGGCCCACGACTCTCACCCAGCGCCCAGGCCACTTGTGAGCCTCTCACAAGCCCTTCTTGTGCACGGTGAGAGTCCTCGACCAATTTTGGCCATTCCATGAATTTTGCGAAGGGAAATAACATAAGGTACATCCAAAATGCTCGACCCCAATTTTGACCTAAAACTTTAGGGTTCCCTATAAATTCCCGCAAACGACTCTCATTTCGCGCAGTTCCAGGTTTTGAGCTTGCTCGTCTTCTGTCAAGCGATTTTAGGGCGCCCGACCTCCGATCATCATTTTGTAAACCATTGCTCGCACCAAATAGATTACTAGGATCATGGAGCCCGACCCTAGTGATAGCGTCCGCCTTCTCCATCGAAAGCGCCATCGGAGAGAGAAGAGGACCAAGAACCGAGAAGATCGGCGGATTCCAGATCCCATACCTGACCCAGTCGTTCTGCCAGTAGTCCCGCATGAGGAGTTGCTCAAGGTAGGAACTCTTGCTGTAGCCCCTATGGCCCAGCAGGTTCAGACCCCACCGGTGCAGCCCGGCGTCACAATCGGCCGGAAGAAGAAGAAGAGATGGGTCCACATGCTCAGCGACCCGAAATCGGTAAGTATCCATTCCCCATTTAGGCTTATCAAGACCTATGGCAAGGCTCACAGGAGACCATCCCCGCAGGTATCTCCACAGTCGTCCCCAATTTCTTCATTAGGGAACGATGATCTTCTCACCCGGGAGCTCGACCGGATTCTATCTGGCGAGGGCAGTTCTAGGCGCTAAGATTAGGTGCAGCAGCCAGAGCAGCAGCAGCAGCATGAGGATCAGATTTTAGAGCCCCCTTCATACCCTAAAATCGGGATCGGAAACCTCGAAGAAGGGGAAGAAACATGCAGAGTCGTACACCTTGAACCATGAGCGCAGGTACAAGGAAGAGTTAGTGGAGTACAAGCAGCTTAAGGCCATGCATCAGGTCTACTCCGACTACCATCACGCGTACAGGGTGTGCTTTGTTGAGGGTGGACGGCCTACACGTGACCTGAACCCTCTCGGGCCACCTCCAGATCCCCAAGTAGCACCAAAGAAGCTGATAAAGAGGAAGAGAACCTCTAGCTATGCACGGGCGTTGCGGGAGATTCGCCACTTCTAGAAGAGCACCAACTTCTTGATCCCAAGGAGCTCTTTTGGGAGGTTGGTGAAGGAGACAGTTCGGGAGTACCAGCCGGGCTTCCGAGCCACGGAGGAGATGGTCATTGCGACCCAAGAAGCTGTCAAAACCGAGCTCGTGTAGATGTTTGATGATGCAAACAACTGTGCACTGCACACTCGAAGGGTCAATGTGATGCCACGTGACATCAGGCTCGCTAGGTATATTAAAAGCCAATGAGGGTAAATAAATTGTACCTAAACTTTTGTACTATGTAAATATATTCCACTATTAATACAAAGTTTTTGGTTCAGTAAATATTTCGTATGAGTGAAAATGCAGTTTTTATGATTTTTTATGGGTGAAAGTCCAGACGACTCTCACCCAGCACCTGGAGCCCTTCTGAGGCTCACACAAGTGCCTCTGGCGCACGGTGAGAGTCATCCAGTTTGGCCCTTCCAAAAATTGCCAATACCTTAGCCAAATCAACAAACCAATAGCACCAGTGAGCTTCTTGCAATGTGTAGATCTCATGTTTACCATCCAAAGCCCAATTTGAATCAGTTTTCCCTCAGAAACACCCCACGACTCTCGCCCAGCACTGATGACACTTGTGAACCTCTCACAAGTCCAATTGGCGCACGGTGAGACTTCTCCAATTTTTTCTTCATAACTTTATCTTCAATTGCAAAAACCCCAGTTAGAGAATATTCCAATTAGCTCGACACAAGCCAACTATGCTCAAAAACTTGCCAAAAATAGTACTTCAAAAATTTCGTACAATCAGTTTCCAATAAATAGGTCCTCATTTCTACATTCCAGCACCCAGAGAACTCGCTCCTCTAACAAGGCGCATTTGCAGCTATACTTAGGTGCTAGTATAATTTCAGGTACAGTTTCCTTCAAATTTGCTATGGCTCTCTCATCCTTTGTTAACTGGTACAGCGCCACTGCTCACATTAAGGAACTTCCCTTAATCAAGTTTTCCAAGTGTTCCAGCAGACCTTTGACCCCAAGCCAGTGTGTCTGCCACACCATATTACCATGACATCATGGCAGAATTCAATGCTAGGGTGGAACCCGGCCAGAGTTGTACATCCCTATGATGGTCTTTGGGTACCAAAGACCAAACTTGTTGAAGCTTTACCTGGAGTTCCAAATGTCATGAAGACATTGCAAACTAAAGCCAACCGCATGCCATACTACATGACAATGAGCAGTAGGGGTGTCAGATACTTCACCCTCACTGCTGCTTTAGCCACCTTCCTTGCATATAAATCTGAGAATGTCATAGGCCAATCTTCAATTCTATCCATTGACCTTGCTCGCCTAGACTCCAGGCAGGATGAACAACTCCTTCTCCACTATGAACAAAATGTCTCTGAGCAGCAACGCCAAGCAGATCAAGTTCTAGAAGATGTGGAGGATGGTCGACGTTCCATCAGATGAGGAAGAAGAAGCTAGATAGTAATTGGAAATGCAACTTCAAATTCAGCAGCAGCACAACCTTCGGACACCAGAAGAATCTAGATTAGGCATTACTAGCCTTACTCCAGTGATGATTCATGGTGAAGAATACCTGTACCTAAATGACATCAAGCATCTGCCACAGTGCCAAGCACAGAAATACAGGATCGATGAATTATTAGCATTGCTCAAACATGACGAAGACTATGATGACTTCATCGACCATGATACTCAAGATTTTCCAATGAAAGAGACGGAGACGGGCACATATCAAGGGACCAGAATGTCGGATTGTGATGCATACCTCGGTATCAGAGGACGGATGCTGCAACATGAGGAGCCTACTGAGAATTGTATGCTATCCATGATTGTCTTGGCATCATGTGTACAAAACTACTTCCCTCCTTCAATCCAGCAGTTCTACACCTCAACCAGAGAGACGAGAACGAGGAGGCACCCAGTTGGACACCTACAGGCTATGGAAGACGACTACAGGGACCTATGGTCAGTACCAGTGGATTATTATGCCTCCAGGCATCGTGATGACGTAACCAGGTCAGCAGAGAGCCAGCAGGCAATTGCACTCAGGTACTATTTGCATTTGTTGACTGACATAGTTGTAGTTTTTCACAAGATCTTCAGCCCTAGAGGAGCAGAAGCAGTATACCTGCTGATTGCACTGTTAGGTTATGGTAAACATACCAGATTATCAGACAATACAGATCATGTTATCCTGGTTCGGAGGGCAATAGCACTCCATAAACTTGATTTTGCCATACCTAATCTCTGTACAGGATGCTTAGCAGTCACGACAGCCTTATCTCATAGAGGACCAGAAGAACTTATGGCAGCTCTTCAAGGAGAGATAACCCAGAGGACACTTCATAGTTTGGATGGAAGAATTACGCCAGCCGAGATTGATAACTATATTCAGGATCATCCTGAATATCATTTCTACTGATGTACTTATTTGAATATCATATATGTCTAAAACTTTTGCGGATATATATATTAAAATATGAAAAATAATATTTGAAATGTTTTCTCTGCTTGTTTCTTTTACGCATGATAAACTCCATTGCAATGTCTAAAAAACAATTAAATGACTGATCGAGTTAGTCCAATTATCTATTGTGTGCAACAGGAGTCCCAAGAAACTTTGAACTCAATGGGCAGCCCATTGATGAAAAGAAGCCTCAACGACAATTCCAACCTCGAAATCTATTCGACGAGGCGCCCACATCTGAAGAAGAGATGTACCAAATGAGATCGGACATCCAGGAGATCAAAGCCCTCCTGGCTCGAACAATTGGTTAACCCCAAAACCAAAACATGCAAGCACCCCAGCAACCTCGTCAGCCAAGGGACAAAGGCAAGAAAAGGAGCAGGAGACGTTCCTCCTCTATGGAGAATATCTTTGATTCTTCTGACACTGAGTCAGAGTTGGAATAAGATGAACAAAGTGAGCCAGTGATAGGGCAGGAAATAACATAAGCAGGTTAACAGAATATCAGAAGAGAAGAAGGGTGATTCCTTGACCGACTTACCTAAGCCAGTGGCTAAGTTGATTAAGGAGTTTCATGATATCTTTCCAGATGAAATAAAGAAGCTTCCACTCGTAACTCAAGAAGCAATTGCAAGAGCTTCTAGACTTGGGATTCATCAGGCCTAGTGTCTCTCCGTTTGGTGCACCAATCTTATTTGTTAAGAAAAAGGATGGTAGCATGAGGATGTGTATTGACTATCGTCAACTTAATAAGCACACCATCAAGAACAAGTATGCCCTACCTAGAGCCGATGGTTTGATGGATCAACTTCAGGGTGTCAAAGTCATTTCCAAGATTGATCTAAGGTCAGGTTACCACCAGATAAGGATCAAGGAAGAAGAAGGTAAACTCTTGTATCATAAAAATAAGTTGTGTGTTCCAGAATCTTTAAGAGTAAGGAAGCTCATACTCCATGATACGCACAACAGCCCAATTGCCGGCCATGCAGGGTTCATGAAGCAAGATAAGAAATAGTTACTATTGGCCAGGGATAAAGAAGCAAATTGCAAGGTATATAAGGAAATGCCAAATATGCCAGCAGACGAAGGCCGAGCAACTTTGAATTTCTGGAGAGCTACAACCATTGCCAGTTCCAAATGCTAAGTAGGAAGTGGTAAGTATGGATTTCATAATAGGATTGCCGAGAACTCAACTAGGGCACGATGCTCTAATGGTTGTAGTTGATAAGTTGTCAAAGATGGCTCATTTTGTGCCGTGTAGGACTATGGATACGGCTTTGGATACAGCGGTACATTTTGCAAAGGAGATTTTTAGGCTCCATGGTATGCCAAGGGAAATTATTTTCGATAGAGATCCAAAGTTCATAAGTGCCTTTTGGCCATATTTATTCACCACCATAGGCACCAAACTCTCCATGAGTTCAACATATCACCCTCAGACGAATGGTCAGACAGAACGCATCAACCGCATCCTTGAAGATATGTTGAGAACCTATGTCTGGAATAAGCAATCTAAATGGGAGGATTATATTCACTTGGTGGAATTTGCATATAATAGCACCAAGCAGGAATCATCTCAGATGTCCCCATTCATGATTAAGGCTATCAATGCCTTACGCCAGACACTTGGAACAACCTCGTGTCCAAGGTAGAGGTGTCTCAAAAGATGTTGACAGATATGCAGGAGCTTGTAGATGAGGTAAGAGGATATCTCTTAGCTGCAAGAAGTCGTCAGAAGGCATTGTCCGATAAGGATAGATCGGTGAGAGAGTTCCAACCCGGCGGCAATGTTTGGTTGAAGATCAAGGTCAAGCAAGTGAAGCTTTGCATCAGCACTTGCAAGAAGCTCACTCCCAGATGAGCTGAACCATTTCTGATAATCAAGATAGTGGGTGAGCAAGCCTATAAACTTGATTTACCAGCTCGTCTTAAGATCCATAACGTTTTCCATGTGAGTCTTCTAAAGAGGCATACGCCTAATCCAGACGAGATATTGGATACTCCGACTTTATTGGAGTTAACTGAGGAAGAACTAGAGATTGTTCCAGAAGTTCTTCTTCAAAGAGAATTCAAGAAGACAAGGAAATTACAATTCACGCAATATTTGGTTAAGTGGATGCACTTACCCGTGGAAGACGCCACGCGGGTGCTACAAACAGATCTTGAGAAGCAGTACCCACAATTTTGGGAGCACTGCAAGGGGCGACTCGTCACCGAAATAGTCGACTCCGACACCATAGGTGAGTTGAGGTTAGATTAAAAGTCTACTTCCGATGATGAAATGAGGAAGTAGATGCCTTTGACAGAAAAGAGGTCATATAGTGCTAGGAAACACCTCTCGTCTCCATCCCAGGCCTTGATGGGGGTGGAACCTAATATGCCTACGGGACACGACAGTTGAGGCATTAGTGGTATATAGGCATTATATGGCGTTGTCTCCACGGCCACGATGGAAGAAGCATCCTCTTCCTACGCCGAGAGATTAGTCTTGCATCCATTTAGTTAATTACATGGGTGGTTCCCTATAACCAACTTTATTTTATCAAATAAATGCTAACGAAGTGTGATTTGCAGACCAGTAATCTTGAAGATAAGGCGGGGAGTCGCACGACAAGTATTGTGGCAAATAATGTTGTATTTAAAGCCACAAGGACTTAGTTAGCCATGAAACTCTATGACTGTTAAATTTTGATGACTGTGTTATGATAAGGCATTGCCTTTAAACCGTATTTAATATTATTGTAGTTCGGATTATTACCTTTTGAAGGTCGAAACTATTAAAATGACCTTAATAACGTCTTAAATGTGTGTTCATGTTGTAATGTTGTTAGATTATGCAGGATCCAAGTGCGAACACCATGATGCTGAGGACATCATCAATTCAAGGGGGAGAGAATGTGACGTTCCATAATAATATATGGTAATAGTAACGGTGCTCAGCGTTGCTGGGCATAAGTTGGGAGCCTGTAAATGTTTTGGTCGCAGTAATAACGGTGGCTAGCATAGTTGGGTTTTACTTGGAAATCTGTAAATAATATGCAACACGCACCTACTGACTACACCGCACACAACTAAAACCGCACACACCGCGCACGCTGGGCACAAGTTGGAAAACCTGAAAATATTTTTGCTTTAATCACGTCATCATCAATAATAAGTGTTGATTTGTGATTTGTCTACACGTGATTGCAAATCAATACGAATTCACAAATTCATATGGTAAAACCGTGGCTAACAATGGCATACGTTGGACCACATATGTTTTATATTCATTTGCGTGAATGTTTGTGTAACTTCCTGTTGAATCTAGAGTTTGTAGTGAAGGCCCAAACCTTAACTTATTTACCGGGTAAATTTAAGTCTACAATCAATCATGCTAATTAAAATTCAAATATGAAGCCCTTGCATCCACAACATTCATCTGTACAAAACCTCTTCTATGAAGCCCTTGCATCCACAACACTCACCTCTACACAACAGCTTATCTTACAGCACAAATATCGATGTATGTTCTAAATAAGAAAAAATACTTGTTAATGGTTTGCATCGTGTATTCATAATAGATAGTCGAACGTCTATTCTTGCTTCTAAACCTGATAGATTTGATGAAAGCTTTTTTACTACCTCTTGTAATATTCACGTAGACATTTTAACCTATGCAATGCATGTAAAAATGTATTCTCTTTCATACAATTTTCTTAAAGCAAGTGACTTGCCTAAATTTCAACTAAGGATCAAGGATAAGGATCATAGAACACTTCTCTCATAATGCATGCTTGATGCAATCATGGTAAAAGTTGTTGTCTAAGCATACTTGCCTAATGCAATGATGGTAAACTGAAGGTTGTCTAAAATCTGCCTATTTGATTATCATATGCACGGTCCTCATAATGCAATACATATTATAAGGTTCGCCATGACAACCCAATGCATTATATATCAATGATAATGTGTTCAAGTGCAATTTATTAACAACATGAGGTAATATCTTGAGAATAAAAACCCATTTTGTTCATTATTGAATCAGGTAAGAAATGAACAGTCGTGCCAACCATTCTAAATAGACATTTATCTGCTAATAGCTTGAAGCAAATTATGGAGCACTCATTGGGCAAATTTGGTCATCATTACAAATGCAATAGAGCTCAGCTATTTACAACCGCATTGATATCAACAGCTCCTTTATTCTCTAGTTTGCACTTGATGGCTCATGTATACATAATCAAACAATTACGTTAACATAAAAGGGCAACATAGAAGCCAAAAGATGCAGTGCTCCACAATATGCCATGCAAAGTCCTAACATCGGAGTATTGTGCCTCGACATAACAAAATATAGAAATTTAATACAAATTTTATGCCAAAATATAACATTATGGCCACATTTTATGGTTGTTGAGAGAAAAATAAAAATCATAAATCAATTTTAGTAGAGCACATCTCTATCTTTGAAGAAGCACATAGCCTGAATACTACCTGGTTTGTTGTAGATGTCATTGGTACAATGAACACATCCCAAGTATACTACCCCGTTGATTTTGTAGATGCCATTGCTGTGTTGCACATCCATCCTGCACTGTTTTAAATATGTTCAAACGTGTGATGATCCAAGTACTTCAATTGCCTCACCGTTTGGATGCAAACATGACATTTTGAAATATGCCTGAACTGGTTCCAGCCATGCACAATTTCCATAAAGAATCCATAAAGAAACAGAGCAAGAACAAAGTGCCTTGTCTATAAACAGAAGTACCAATTATATCTCTCACAAAACTGCTGCAAGACAACAACATAAAATATGCCATTGTCTAGGTTCATTCTCTGCATATATAATCATAATCATGATCCATAATCATGATGGATTGCAGCATGCAATGATCAGAAACCTCTATTTGAGCTCAATGCTTGAATATAACATCTACCTGATGCTTGAATATATGACCCATATCATGTTCATCCTAATTAAATTCAATATAAGGCAGTTCTCCATGATTTTTGTTTTCTGCACTGTATGTAGTTGGAGCAAAAGTCAAGAGTACCAGAATCTTACCTCAAGCTTAGAGTTGCATCCCTGCGAATTTAAGAGTTCGTTTGTAAGTTTGCATATGTCCTGTGATGAAATGAATCTTCTGAGTAAACCTGTCAAGCAACAAATAATATTCCATGAAGTGGCAAGAATGGGACGCTGCAAAGCCAAAATCTTGTACATTCCTATGATATACGAACTCTGATTGAGACATTCGATCTAGCAAATCTGGGAGGCATGATCCCAAAGCTTTTGCCTAAGACTTGTTGAAACCATTGTGGAATCCTCATTAAAGCTTTCTATTTCTTAAATCATAGGAGTTCAGCGATCACAACCCTAACCCTAATGTTTATGTTCCAGTTTTCAACCTATTCCTTCTGTTTGCATTCCAAAACTGATTGATTCACCAGGGATAATATATCCCATGCCATGAGGAGAATCCCACATTAAAAAGAAGATCCGAGCATAACTATTATATGGTTTGAATTGGAGAAAGCGTGCTGCAAAGCCAAAATCTTGTACATTCCTATGATATACGAACTCTGGTTGAGGCATTTGATCTAGCAAATTCGGGAGGCCTGATCCCAAAGCTTTTGCCTAAGACTTGTTGAAACCGTTGTGGAATCCTCATTAAAGCTTTCTATTTCTTAAATCATAGGAGTACCAGCGATAACAGCCCTAACCCTAATCCTAATGTTTATGTTCCAGTTTTCAACCTATTCCTTTTGTTTGCATTCCAAAACTGATTGATTCACCAAGGATAATATATCCCATTCCATGAGGAGAATCCCGCATTACAAAGAAGATCCGAGCATAACTATTATATGGTCTGAATTGGACAAAGCGTGCTGCAGCCACAAAAACAACGCCAACATCATATATGCTGCTCTTCAGCCATAGCTAGCTTTAGGGGGAGACCTACAAGCATCGGACGGCCGCCGGCGGAAGAGAGGTAACGAAAGAAAAAACCTACATTGTGCATCATCTTCGCAAGGCAGTTGCGTCTCACTGCATGAACCCTAAAATCAGTACAGCGAGAAACCGTAGGCATCTGGACCGTTAAACATTTAACCCGAAATCTAACGTCGAATCTAGGGTTTGACCCACGGACATACATACATACGGTACAATTTTTTATAATATAAGATAAATACGTATATTATACTGGCCACGTTATCGGTACATGCGGTGCATATGTCATGTACCTCATATACTTGGTAGACGGTATAGAATACCCCATGGGACAGCATGCCCCTAGACCTAATATATTGTGCATAAACCATTATGCCAATATATTATGTTATTAACATTGGTCTGCCATGTGGCATGATCCTAGGCCTTAGGATTATCCCCATAAACCCTAAGCCTAACCCTAAGAGAGATTTCGGCCTACTTAAGGGATAAACCCTAAGGGCCCTATTTTGGGAAATGTGCCAAAGGGTGGAGCGCCTAGGGAAGCTTGCCCAACAACAATTCAACTATAGCAGCCGAACTGTAGCAGACCAGTTGTTTTCCCTTGGGAGGTGTGCCCAGCCAGATTCGACGATAGAGCTAGTCGAATCTCCTTGAGAGACG
Organism: Isoetes engelmannii; assembly: GCA_011763485.2. Classification (NCBI taxonomy): domain Eukaryota; kingdom Viridiplantae; phylum Streptophyta; class Lycopodiopsida; order Isoetales; family Isoetaceae; genus Isoetes; species Isoetes engelmannii. The sequence goes on from JAANSK020136902.1 coordinate 13,402, forward strand.
TGCCAGTAGTCCAACAGGCCCATTTTGATCCTTCCAGCAGCATGGAGGCATTCAGAGGAGCTATATCAGGAAGCCAGGGATCTGGTAGGTGCCCATTTGAGATTCTAGTAGTTTCTTAGTAGTTTCCATTGGCCATTCTTGATCTCAGCCAAGAACTGACCAATGAATGCTAATCATGATTCCTATTATGTTCATGTCTATTTCTGTTATGCTCATTTCAGATTTGTTCTATTCAGTGTTAGGGTTGTTCATGGATGATTCGTTGCTCTCTTGTGTATTGGGAAGGGAAGTAGAGACCTCAGCCCTTATTTCAGTAGTATGATCATATAGGTTTAGGCCTCATTAATTCCCAATTAATTGCGGCTTGTGCATAAGAGCCCACCTGTGCTGAGGGCCTAGGGGTCAGACTGGCTTACAAAGATGGCCATGTTCCATAGCGGACGACTCCCTCTGGTGTGTAAGGCCTACCGGGGAGGCAATGTGAGCTAGGCCGAATACCCGTGTGCACTGCATGCGGCCCTGGGTATGGGTTCGACACCCATTAGGATGGCGGCCATTGCCAATTTGGATGTTCCTGTTAGGATAGTGCAGCCTCCTTCAATTGGGTTGAAGTCGTGTACGGGCAGTGGTCGCCCTCTAGCTTGCCTGCTATGGCTTGGACTGTCTGGTGGGGAGGGATCCCTTACCTGTCTCATCGGGACTGGGGAGATGCAACCCAAGAATAGCCCCCTTGGCTATGCCCCCGGCAGACTACGGTCAATCTCCGACGTTCATCAACCTATCTGCAAAGTATGCGCAGGAGGGGCGGATGGAGTGGACAACCCGACGGCTATGCTCTATGACAGCCATATCCATTGTTATGAATTCTGTCTGTATTGATCTCTGGAGACCCAAGCCAACAGTCATACCATGAGCCCGAGCCTTGGGTAGGATTTCCTTTCTATTATTATGCTATGATACTGCAAGTGATATGGTGATTCCCACCCTTCGAGGTGGTATTGTTTATATATATTAATTGTTTGTACTTATGTTTCTTGCTTCTGCAATGATAGGTGGATCCTGAGGGAGACGGGGTCAATGACACGTCCAGTCCTCCCACGTAGCTCCTTGCTCACCATCAATGAATCTACGTCAGATGGACGACCTCTCGTTGGCATGGTGGCTACCGAGGGGGAATGCTCCAGTTCTTATACGATGGGAGCATCGTACACTAGCTGGAGACGTCACAGTTATATTATGCGATGTGATGTTTGTGCTTACATTCATGTGCTTCAACAACTAGGTAGATCCCGAGGGAGATAGGATGAATGACACATCCAATCCTCCTACATGGACTCTTGCTCACTGTAACGGGCCCATGGTAGACCACTCTAGTATTCGATCCTTGAATGTGCCTATGGGGCGTTCCTGAGACACTGGCATAAATAGGTAGAAGCAACTACTCATAAACATCTAGACGGTTTTGTCCAGTTGGTGAAGGGCTGATTAGGAACATTACAATTGGTATCAGAGCAGGGCTCGAGTTCGAGTCTCCATGGGGGTATGTATGACTTAGATGCTATTGGGAGTCTCCATGGGGGCATGTATGACTTAGATGCTATTGGACGGTATGGTCTTAGTTTGGTCTTGGACACCGTTGTATGATGTGGTCTGTGGTGTTGTGATGCTCGAGGACGAGCATAGTTCTAGTGGGAGAGATTGTTACGGACCCATGGGAGACTGCTCGAGTAGACCTTGGTGTGGCATTTCTTGATACCACCATAAGAGGGTGGGATGGATTTCTTATAAACATCCGGATGTTTTGGCCAGTTGGTTAGGGGGAAGAAGCAAGCTACGGGTGTCCATATTTGGAACCTACCTAAATACCTATACTAGGTATTTTTTTTCTTAGGTATTTATTTATTTGGAAAATTTGAAATTTGAAATGAGATTCAGTTTTCGAGGAAATTTTAATGAACGCGGGAGAGAGAAATCAATGCTGGTG
>JAANSK020137013.1:0-15385 GCA_011763485.2 Isoetes engelmannii
GTTAATGAGACACATACATTTTGTAATGCTTATTGCTGATTAATAAACTCTTTGCTTTCGTCCTTCAAAAAAAAAATTATATTTTCTTTCATGATGATAAAAATATTCTTTAGCATTTTACAAAAAGGACCTTTGAGACTTGGGGTCTATATGAAATTATTTTTAGCATTTTACAAAAAGAATCTTTAATAACACTTTCGTTACCTATATGAACATGAATTAAAAAGGCTTTTAATCATGATTTTGTGTGCATAAAGATGCTTCTACATACTGAACGAATGTTCAATTCCATGGCTTACCAGATACCATTGTCAATTATTGGAATAGACCTAAGGCATGCAACAAATGACAGGCTGATGCCGGTCACTGCCAAACGGGGAATCCAGTCCCAGTTGAGCTACCTTTACAATATCATTGTTGGGGAGCGCAAGAGCTGGTGACATCATCAATAATCTGTTTTAATTTCTTACTTGTGCTGACCTGGGCTCCTGAGAATGCACCACCGGAATTAGGAGCGACCCAACTGTGATATGGAATAGGGAGGCAAACTGTTCATTTTACTTTTGATATCTTTTTTCTTTGGCATCTTTGGTCTTAGTAACAAGCGATTGAGTGAGGAGCATTCGATAGAATTGCACCTTTCAGAAAGTTGACACTTCATTCGTTGACTTTTATAGCTACCTTCCTAGTTTGGAAGATATATGGGGGCATGAGCGACCCAGTTTGATTTCAATACTGTAATAATGAATATCAAGGAATAGTGCCTATATGATGTATATGAAATGAAAGTTGCCATGAGCTTAAATAAATATTGGCTTTATGAAGGGGATAAACACACAACGGAAAAACTCCCGACCCTGTTTATTTGTTGTAGCAAGGTTTAATCCCCTTTAAAGCGATAAGGATCCTACAACCAGAATCCAGACAGAATAGCAGCCCACAACAAGATTATCAACAATCCTAGCCTGGATTATCGGCATTTTGTGCTTGATTATGCTTGATTATCAATGCCCAAGGCTAAATCCAGCCTATAAAATTATCAACAATCCATTGGTGGGAATGCGATTTATCACGCCCCCTTGGAATACGGGGCCTTTTTTGGCTCCCCTTTTTGGGGTATTGGCGCAGCTACAATCGCAGCTGCGATTGTAGCTGCGTCAACACCTTGGGATGAAGCAAGGGGAAGAAAAACAGGTTCTAAAATTTTGTCCTGCTTTTGAAAATTTTGGTTTCGGGCCTTCTATTCTTCCACAAAATGAGCAGAGATCATGGTTGAATGCGTTGATACAGAACCTTGGATTGATTTTAAAGAAGAAGTATAAGCCGGAATCTTGGCTTTTGTCTGGATCATGGTCTGAGACCGATCAATTCTTAGGGGAAGTAATATTTCATACTAAATTGCAAAGCATGCCTGTGTTACATCTGATCCAGACGTTGCCAAAGCATTTTATGTGTCATTCTATGCCGGATTAGACATTGCAAGATACCTTTTCACCAATTCTACAGTTAAAGAGAGGGATATGCTTGGAAGCCAGCTAGCAAATTGGTTAAAAGATCAGAAATATTGGCAAAGGAATGGCGGTTTGAATCATTTTATCATGCTGGGAAGAATTACCTGGGATTTTAGAAGGGGCAAAGATTTAGAATGGGAAAGCAGCCTTCTAAACATGCCAGAAATGAAAAATCTGACGAGATTAGTGATAGAAAAGAATCCTTGGGATAGTCAAGATGTTGGCGTGCCATATCCGACCGGATTTCATCCAAGAAATGAGCAAGAACCTACTGAGAAGAATTTGGGGTGTTTCGACTTCGATTTTTTTTTTTTTTTTTTTTTTGCGCAGCTGACAATCACATTGTCAGCTGCGCAATACCCCAAAAACGGGTGCCAAAAAAGGCACCGCTTGGAATAGCATCCCATATAATTATCAACAATCCAAGGCAACCCATTGATGCGCATGCAATTTATCACGCCGCCTTGTGTCGTTTATCACGTGTCAATTCTGCCCTATCACATGCTGCAACTAAGGGCTAGGATTGAACGGATCTTTAGTTTGCCAGTTAAATTGTTATATAAAATCAAAATTGTGGAGAATTTTGCAATTGCAAAAATAAAATTTCTTTTTTTCCTTCCGAGGAAAGAAAGAGAAAAGAAAATGCATTATTCCCTTATAAAAGTTCTCCAAGATGATCCCACCTTGAATCCAAGGAGGACAAACATTAGGGTTTAAAATACACTTATTAATGCAGAATCCAACAAATCAGTGTTACTTTTTAGTTAATCATCTCTCAATTTCATAAGTGCTCACAGGTCTGATTCGTTTGATCAAACTTGAAGTTTTTAATCATCTCTCTTTTCTTTGAGGATGCAAGTCTAATCTGTGAAGGGTTAAAGACATCCTTAGAACAATGCATAACAGGGCGTTAGCCACATGTTGCAATTGCCTTGGATTAAAGGAGAAGTGAAAACAACCTACCTTGGGGTCAGTTTAAGTGGCGCTTCTTGGAAGTTTGCAGATCCATTAGCATTTTTGCAAAGTTTGCAGATCAATTAGCATCTTTGCAGACTTGTTGCATGGATCAATCAGAGTAGAGGGGCAAGTTCAATTGATAACGGGACATCAATTCTTGAGATGATAAATCCCAGATCATGTTGTCAAGAAGATAGTTTGCATCATTGAACATAACAGAGGGGGCACTGTGGCATGATGTAGGGCTCAGAGTCTCAGCTTTAAGTGAATCAACATCTGGAAATTCAGTGCTGCAGAAGTTCTCTGGCTCAGAATCATATTGGAGCTTAAATCTTTGAGTAATACTCATCAGTGAGGCTTCCTGCTTGGGATTTAAGCTTGTTGGTTGGAATTTTGAAGTACTTCCAGTGTAGCTTGTGGAAGGACCTGCCTGAAATTTGCACGTATGTGTATTATTGTAATTTACTTGATAGAGGGAAGGATTACTGTCCATCTTTTGCACTATCCTGGTTGCAGGACATTCAGAATCATCCCTATGACTGCATCTGTAATACATCCTGAACGACCGGGCAGTAAATTAGAAGAAGTAAGAAGAAGAAACGTTGCTAAAATCACATAAGTAAAGGGCAGAAAGTAAAGCATGTTTTAAAAAAATTAACATTAAGTCTTATCTCTCTAAACTGTGTCTAGCAAACAAAAATTAAACTGAGGAGCAAAAAAAATTATTAACTGCAGAGAGCAAAGAAAAAAAAGGGCACCTTCGAAGAGAGAAAGAATCAAAGAATTTTTACCTGGGGTTTGATGATCCAAGTATATCTTTCTGTCCATATTTGCGCCAGATATAACCATCATCAGGAGGAACTTCAGCTCCCTGATCATTCTTTGATACAGGGACACAGATACCAGAAGCACACATAACCCTTCTGGAGAGAACAAAATACATTCCTATAATTAGGCATATTCTCGATGTAAAACCTAAAACAGAGAATACAAGAACACAATAAAAAAACAGAGCATTTACCTCCGTTTGCGCCTTGGCCTTCCAGAATTCTCATAAACTACCACTTCTTTAGACCCAAATCCGGCCTCAGTAGTTCCTTTTAGCAGATCCGTTAGTCTGCAAATACCATTCCTTATCATTTCCAGTTCTTGCATTGCTGTTGCTTCCCATCGAGGAGGTTTCGAACTTACTAGCTGCGTTAGCCGATTTGCTGGCTCCATAAAATTCTTGTTAATTTCCATTCTGATCATTTCATCATAGTTAGTTTTTCCGATGCTCATTCCCAGGAGTTTTGAAATGGAAAAATGGCAACAGAATACTTTAATTCTGCGCGTTTCACGATGAACTAAGAAAGGATATGGATTTCGAAGAAATGTATGCTCCAAATATGCAGTTACAGAATAATGAAAAAATGGATTGAGCTAGTATTAAACCAAAGTTTCAAATCTTAAACAAATGATCAACTACCGGAGTAGCCAAGCAAGGATGCAAAAAGGGGAAGCTAACCTACGAATAACGAATGCCAGAAAAAAAGGGCTTAAGTAAGTTTAAGAGTAAGGAACGGTACTTGGAACTTGGATTGAAAGCTCGTTCGTTCGCCGAAGCCGTAAGCGACCCATTTCCAAGCAAGAACGACGTAGTAATATGGTGTAGGCCTGATATCGGACTGCTGCCGTGTTTCGTATACAGGACTATAGGCCACTATAGGCGTGGACAATAAACATAGAAATCATAATTTAATTTAATTTTAATGGTTTTTGAATTTTTTTTAAGGTTTTTGAAATTTTAGAATTTTAAATGTTTTTTTTGTTATTGGAATTTTTTTTAGTTCTTTGAAATTTTAGAATTTTACATGTTTTTTTTTGTTATTAGGGTTATTTAAGAATTGCTTCCTTTTTCTATCTATATATTCCATGCCCATATGGCCTACACATTGTATTTGCACTTATCACATGGTGCATCTTCTTTGCGTGTTCTTTGACGCACGTCCTAAGGCAAGAGGGAGTTCCTCGAAGCAGCTCAGGGTCTTTAGCTTAGGGTATTCGAAGCATCATACAAGTTACTAGAAATACATGGTAAGTAAGAACACGAGCGAGGACCTTGACAAACTTTCTGAACTCGAGCAGTCCGCCGATCTGTCAATCTCAATATCATAGGCAGCAAAGGTTTAACGTGCTTAATTATGCTCACAAAACCACTGATTCTGCATGAATGCTCTGTAATCACCACGTGCGTAGCACAAAGTTGAGGATATTGTTGATCATTTATTGATCAATGATATATCACCTCATCTGTCTCCATATAAAACAAGATACCTCTATCTTTTCTAGATCTTGGAAGGAATTCAAAGATGCTTAATTTATCCCAGGGAACCCACCACTACTGGAACCCACCAATTCCCTCCCCTACAATTGAGGCCACATCTTGAGATTGGGCCTTAGTGCCTATTATATGTCGTCTTGTGAGAAAAGGTGTGTACCCCCTAACGACTAAACTGGTGAGTACTCTATGGATCAATATGTTCCATAATCTCATTGCGCCCAATTTCATGGGAAGGGGCTTTATGCCATGTAAGAAGTTGAGACGGCGCTGTCAAAAGAGACATCATGAGTGACAAAGCCACCCAGACTTTTTAGGAGTAAAGACCCTTCCCCACAAAATTACCAATCATAATGCCATGTTTGATGTTTTGGCTCAAATTGCGCCGCCTATCTACCATCTTAGCAATTCCACCTCGTAATAATCGTAGAAAAATAAAGCGTGATTTGAGCCAAACATGCATTATGTCTTCCAGCATTTGTTGTCTTCATCCACGAGGGCAATATACTTCAAAGGCTTGACACACCTGATATTATGCTCCAACCCATTTTAAGACACCAGTTGTAGCTTTAAATGCTTTTGCATTATGTGACGCTCCCCGGTTCAATACGATGCTCCCATCGTACAGATACGGGAAATTCCCCTTCCAGCAACACTATCACCAGGAAAGGTCCTCCGCTTCCAATCTAAACAAGCCTGGTGTAACGAAGAGATACCATGAAACTACGAAATAGATATTTGAAATTGTAAAGATATAAGGAGGTGCTAGAATGCGCGACTTCTTGAGTAGTAATTTTGGGGGGCCACATATTTCCACTACTAAACGGAGATGTAGAGCTCAGCATAAATATAGAGTTGGGATACGCGAAGATAATTTTGAGATACTGGCTAGAACATACAAGAAGAAGATGGAAATTTAGGTCTTCCACCATGTTTGGCTGCCAAAGACGAGACTGTTATTAAAAGGGCAATCACATGATGGTGTGTTCGGGATGATGTGTTGCTGGGTTTTTGCAGTCAGAAGCACAACCACATTTGTGATGAGTTTTTTGTGGTGAAACTTGGTGAAGGAGCTGAAGGGTTTTCGAATGTAAGCCAAGCTTATGATGAATGTGCCATTGCGCACTATGCTCGTGTAATTATAGTGAACCCTCTACATCCTAATCTACCTAAGCTAGTGTTGGCAATTCAAGTTACTTGCAACAAGTTTGATGCAAGTGTTGTTGCAAACCAGTGGTAACGAATACAAGACTTATGGCGGAAGCGTCTTGATGGCGTCCTTGGCCCTCTAATTGTCCATGCTAGTGACGGTGATAGTCGAAGAAGAAAATACATGCTTGAGGATTATTGTAGATCGACTTCTTCATTTGACATTCCATGGGAAGGTTGCGTTTTAAAGGGGCGATGTGGAGGTAACGGTAGTATTTCTAGTCTACACGATCAAGACTACGTCAAGGGGGGTTCACCGTTTTTTCCGTATAACCCACGTGCATGCACGGGGAGGGACGGGGAGGGGGCTTTTTTTGACCCATTTAGGTACGTATATGTTCGATAGGGGGGTCCTTTTTTTAGGGTTTTGGGCACTAGCCTAGGTAAAATTTATTCGGAAGGGTCAAAATTGGCTCCTCAAAAATCCGTATACGGGGGGTTTTTTGCTACCCCTTGCACGCAGATGGCATATCCCCCTACATATGAGTGCACCCCCCTTGGACTATATTCATAATGGCAAAAAATTGTTGAATGCTCTTGATAGTGCAGCAAGAAGGATGTACTTAGGGAAGTGGTTAGTCACATTGAATGACATTTGGGCGGTCTTCGAGAAGTGTGGAAATGAGCATGGTCTGGAGCTAGGTGATGTCAAGCAGGTGGATCGTCAGAATTGGAGAGTCGTGCAATGATTTGCAAGTCGCAGGGTTCAAGAGTGGCTTAGATATTTAAGAGAAGAGAACAAGACAAAAAGGGAGAATAATCTTGGAACAGAGATATATCTGAAGGTAGTAGCTTTGTACACAAACATTTTCTTATCCCCATACAAGGACTTTGCAGCTCGAGTTGAGGCTGCAACAATAGTTGCTATCTTCTTACGGTATTTCCTTAGTTTTCATCATTTAATGTTTTAGAATGTCAGTAACTGATGTTCTTGCTTTTATGATCCAGATTGTGGAGATTGTGGTTGATTAATCACCCTGTTTATTCTGTGAAGGACAATTTTATTAGTCAACAAACATTTGTGGACATAGAGATCTCCTGCCATTTTGTAGTCTTGCTGATTAAATATTTCAGGGATTTTTCTCCATCCTTATCTGTTCCTCTTGATTTGATGGGCAGTGACTATTGTGAGAACTTGTTCTCTAAGGTAGGTGGTATGGTTGGGAACGAGCATAGTTATGATGGGGCAGACCTTCTCCATAGTGCAGGTGCATTGAATAGAGTAGCAGAGTACCAAGCACCAAGCACCAAGCACAAGTTAATTTGCTCTTTCCCAAAGCACACGTTAAAATGGAGAATACTTGGTCCAAGTTAGAAACACAATTTATTGGTCAGGTTAATATGGCAGCAGTAAATTTGGGAGATTATGGGGGTGTAGCTACTGATGATTTAATCATAGATTTGCTACAAGTTTAGGACTTATAAGTGTGCAGTCCTTTTGCAAGGAATGTGGAATGGAGCCAGAGTTGGGGACAGAATGGTGGGATTTTCCATGGCTACAAGAGAAGGCCTTCCAACTTGCACATGAAGTAGCTGATGCAAGCCCGACCGGTGATGAATGTGACGAGCTAGAGATGTCAGCTACCTCAAGCACCGAGGATGATGAGGTTGCAACCAATCAGTCACAATTAAAACATGTATTCGATGAGATGGTAGACCGCGCAGGAGGAATCCAACATAAGGTGCAACACCATGTGATGGTGGAAGGAAAAGTCATTTGCAATAGTACATTAGTTAACTAACTTAATGGTAATCCTTGGCTGTCAAAGGACAGATTAACCAAGGTCAAATCTAGGTTTGTGACAAGTGAAGACTCTAGTGATATTGATGCTGGGACAAGCTTGGGCATAGGTAGTGACACAGTTGTTTACTTTGAACTTGAAGTGGAGGAAGGGACAAGTAGAAGAGGGACAAGGAGTGCAAAGAAAATATTCAAAACACCAAAATCTGCTATGTACATTGGTCAGGTGCGCAGCATGAGGAAGAAGGTTGGAAGATCGTGGAGAGAAACTCGAGAACCTGCTGACTTGGCCAATAGGCCATCCTATGTTGTTGTGGTGAACATGGCCTGGTACAAGGAATCTGAGAAGGTGCAAGGTGATTCCCGTCATTGGTCACATACGCCTTGTTGGAGAACTAGATTGTAGAGTTAGAGAGTGTGATTTCGCTTGCCAATCTCACATTCAGTCCTAGTACTCATAAGTATGAACTATTTGATAGTGACCAGACAAAGTTTGATGAATTTCCGAAATCTTGTAAGCAATCATGTTGTTGGTTACTAATAATCTTTACTAATAGTGCTTTTTTTGCATTCATGTTGTTCATGTTTCTAACTGTTAACATACATAACACAGCCATGCATATACCATTCATTTAAAAAAAATTGATAGCATAGTTATCCCAATTGTTCTAAATATTCTGCAAAATTAAGCCTCTTGAACTAAATGCCTGCCTTTACTTTTTGCAAAGGCTAAGGAAAAACGTGTGGCAAGCTAAAGTTAAGAGAAAGATACATTGAGACTGTAAAACAGACATGCAAGCATGTTTGTATCAAGTAGGAAAGCCAATACTTTTTTTTAATATCTAATTGTTGGTTTTTTCAGTTCCCACTATATCCAGTAGCAATATCTCTTGGTAACATGATGGAGAAGGGTTCAGCCTCGTTTTGTACTTTAGGCTCTCTGAAAACTTTCGAAATGATAGCTTTTACTGTTTCCTCTCCTGATGAATATGATCGCACTTTTTAGATAAGGCCTCCAGTTGCACTTCAATTTCCTTAACTGTAAGCTTGTAGCTCCAACGAACTCCTGGTTTTAGACACAAGAAAAATGCAAATTCAAGTGTACCTTTGGCATTGGAATACTTGTAAGCATATTACCAAGGTAATGAAACTTCTCTGAAAGATGAGGTTTTCATGCATCATATCATCCAGAGGATTTAGGAGGGCCACGATTGTGCCACATAGGGGATGGGGGTTGTATAATGCACTCCTCCCCCAGATGGATTTCCTAGTTGGATCAAGCGACATGCACAGTCGATTGGGCTAGCCAATTTGCAGATGTAAAAGACAACTGTAGCCCCTGCGAGCTTTGGTCGTGGAGATGGAAACAGCCATTGCATTTGCAGCTAAATTGGTTGAGTCGTAACCACATGAATAGTGTTTCTTTAAGAGAACCATTCAGTTTCATAAGTTTGGTAAGCGTCTAGCAACCATTTCCTTCTTATGTGAAGATTGTATTTAAAGAATATTTTCATACTGTTTCGAGAAGAGGCTACATGAATTGGCTTGCATATTGACTTAATGCAATAGTTTGAGAATAGAACAGAATAGAATAACTTTTTTATCGTCCACGGAGGTCAATTGGCCTATGGGACCTGTACAAGAGAAACAACATGCGCATTACGGCTTGGGTGGAAAAACCCCGTGGGGAAAAACCGTGGCAGCAATGAGTACGCTGGTATAAAACATGTCATGTCAAGCTAGAGGGACAAAGCCGATGTCGTTCGTCTATGACCTCTTGAAGATATCCTACCGCCTCACTGTTCAGCAAAAGATGGATCGTCTGGCTCAAGGTCTGGCTCTATATTCTCAACTGTGGGTATCGTGCTCGAATTTGTTCATAAGCGAGGCACGTCTGCAGGGCCTGGTGTGCGTCCTCAATGACGCCCTGGTGGCAGCTCCGGCAAGTCCTGTCTTTGCGTGCTTCCCGTGCCTATCGTCCTGTCTCAATACGGAGGTGATGGGCCCCCGTTCGGATGGAGGCGATCAGCCAATGCTTCTTCACAGAGAGGGGAGCCCGTAGGTAGTGCTGGGGTCCCCGGGCGAGCGTGGGATTGACCTGCTATCTGTAGTGTCCGAGTTTGACCTGTGTTAGGGCCTCGGTGTTCTAGAGTTTGCCAAGTAAGCAGGTGTCGAGGTAGGCCTTCAGCTCGTCATGTTCCTTCTTCCTGCGAGCTCGCACGCACCTGTGTGTCTGGATGTTCCATTGGGACAGCCACCGTGCCTGTTTGTTTTTCCAACAGGCTTTAAAGCGTTGAGGGCCCATCACGACTACCAAGGTATTTGACATGAAAAATGGTGTTTGACCATCACAAATTGACTTGCATATTGACTTGATCCAATGGTTTGAGAACCATACGATGACATGGAAAATAGCATTTGATCCCATCACAAATTTGTGTGGACGGTGGACAATTTATGGACAATTTACGAACGAGAATATGTGCAAGAAAATTTTGAAAATCAATGGAAACAATTTAATAATGTAAGAGAAATGAACAAAAACATGGGAATTTGACTATTAGGTGTTTATGCTCGTAGGGGGTTTGGGGGTATGTTATTTTCACACCAATTTATTTTCATTTAGATACAGTCTAACCAAATCATTAGAACAATATACAAAAACCATGTTACCTCATTCACACAATTTATTTTCGTTCAATGCGTGTTTCAACTGCCATCCCCAGTTGTAGAATGTTAAGCCAACTCCTTTTTAGACTCATATAACCCCTTTAGAGGGCCCTAACAGTTAAAAGATGAACCAGTAAAGATATTTGTAGAATGTTAAGCCAACTCCTTTTTAGAAAAGAGGGCCCTAACAGTTAAAAGATCAACGAGTAGAGATAGGACATCTAACCTTCCTTTTAGGTAAAAAATCCCGAGATTCAATGATTTGTAAACTAAAATGTTCCACCGGCAAATCTGTAAGGACCAGGTCTAGCAACTAAACCATCTACCAACCATCCAGCTGAAGACAAAGCTTGTTTCAATTCACTGAACATGTTGTCCATCTTCCTGTATGAAGCTTCGAGCAATTTGCTTTCTGATATCGCCAAATTGCTCTCTCGCAAATGGTACAAATAAGCAACCTGGAACATTGCCCGCAAAAGATCTTTGGAACCACTAGCCTCCTTCAAGACTACCTATAAGCATTTCAAATGAGAACCAAATAAGATAATCATGCCTTTTTTATGGAGTTTTTGAAAATGCTTACCATAAAACGGCCTTCATTAGATGCTAGAAGGTACTGTTCTCTATTGTACAGCACAAGAAGCTCATCAATTCTACCATTGGGAGTCACATCCATTAATGAACAACCAAGATTTAAATGATTTTGAATATATGCAGCTGCACATTTTGCTTCATTGCTTATATATCTACTACCCAACTGCAGAAGAAAACAACAAGTGATCATTTTAGCAAAAGATGAAGCGGTCAAGTATTCTCATAACTTTTATAAATATCACTTCTGCTGCATGCAAGTACAAAAAGGCATCCAAATTTAAATTATCTATAATATATCACCGAGCCAACTTTAGATAGAGACCAATTTTGTACATTGATCTCATGAAACTTAGGTACCTGAGACTTGGAAGAAATCTTCACAGCATCCATATTGGGGAAAATGGGCTCCACAGCATTGACATCCTTCACAGCGAGAACATTGCCAGTTTTGAGATACTCAAGCATAAGAAGACCTAACTGTGCCACACGCCATTAGATTAAGAAGCTAAGGAATAATGCCCATAGTTAATACATGTAAGAGCTTTTTGTAGCACTATGTCCTACATTCTGTCCAAGCGGACCACTTCTGCAGAATTTTTAAGTCCACCATTCTTTTAACAATTTGAATCTTTTATTCTTCCAACAAGTAATTAGAATATCTTTGATGTGCTTACTTGCTCGATAGGTATTTAACGTATGAAGCTGTACTGCTTCATACGATTTTAAGTTACACAGAACATGCAGTGTTGTCACAGCTGCAAATGTAAAGACTAGCAGTGGACCAGATGCACCAGCATACTTTGATATCCCTATCCCAAGTGCAATACCGAGAGACCTGCTCAACATCCCTTGTGCTTCTCCTTTAGCTATCACCTTCCAAACCAACATAATATATTCAGCAATTGCAAATTTCAAATTTCAAACAAAGGACAAAGGGAGCTTAACATGCCAATGCAAATGTTTTGTTCCAAAAAAGCATGGGGTAGAACCTAAAGATCGGAAAATGATATCTATCTCATGTCTTTGACAGGATGGAGGAGTGATTATTAGCATCTTATGCAATAGCTTGATGACAAATGTTTGCGCTAATGCCAAGGCACCGAACTGGCAAGTTCTAAAATCTGAAATGCTTAAAAACGTAGATAAAGTTGTACCCATCGATAATTCTGGCCTAACTGTTTCCAACACCCCATTAGGTGGTGCAGGCAGAACCCTACGGTGCTTTACTGTACTGTCTCCATCTTACTGTAGGCATAAAAAGTAGAATTCTGTTATACATGTGAACTAATGGTTACTCCATGATGCAAAGTAATAAACTTTATTCCTCAATACACCATCGACTGAGTTCTGTATGGTCCTAATCTGCAATGATGGAGGATGTTCATAGTACCCAAAACACAACAAGGAGACCATTGCCATCTGTCTCAAAGGCTAGTTGCATTTTCAAAATGTTTACAAGTTGCTCAATCACTATTGAGAAACTCACCTCTGCATAGTTATGCTGAGCTGCAAATCCGGCATAGAAGCAATTGCGAGTGGCAGACTGAAAACAAAAAACCAGCACATGATTGCTTTAAGTGAAGTTTGAACTAACTCAACAAACTTGCCAACAAAAGAAAGGAAGCAACGTATTAATAATTCAATGTCAAAGAGAGACTGCTGTCTGAGAGCAATAAATCGAGACTTCATTAAATATATCAGTCTTGAGAATGCAGACATTCACAACCTTTTGTTGCTCAATTTTTACCTGAATTAGACCAGCTGCTGATTTGCCTGCTCCAGAAGCCGTACCTAGCACAACAAACAGGTGTGGTACAGCTGGTGTCAACAGCTCGAGTCCATTAGATACATCCTCCAAAAGGTCTGAAAAGAGCCTCCAACCCTTGGGATGAACATCAAAATGACGACCATATTTTGATAAGAAAATTTTGCTCATGTAACCGATCCCATCTCTTAGAACCCAGTTCACGGAAGCTGCTATGGGAATGGCACCTTTGCCCAATCCTATTGCATACAAAAGAGCCTGTATGTAAGAAGACAGAAAACTTACTGTATGTAGGGCCGCTGCTGCCAGTAAAAGAAGAAAAATAACTGCCTTTGTAAAATAAGTTAAAAGAGTGGGATAGCCAAAATCTGGAAGGGAATTCAAAATTTTGTAGGAAAATATGACTGGGCCTCAACAGGAAGATAACTATGAACCTATGCCAAAGTATCTAATAATGCGCATAAGAATTCAAATGGTAAATCTGTGTTTGAGAGACCATGCTCCCATCTGCAACTTACATGTCTAAAAAACACAAGACATGTTGAAAATGATGTTAAGCATGATAACCAGAAAGGACCTGTGTGGTGAGCACTCCATTAATTTGACTTGCAAGCACCTGCCCCATTCTCCACAAAGTGTATTCCATGTAATCCTCAGTCACACTGGCAGGATAACCATCTGGTAGCATCATCTGCTTTACAAGTTCTATGAGCCGTAACACACCATCTGCAAACTTCATTCTGACCCCCCTATATCTGTGTCTCACTTCCATATTTGAATTATCTGCAGTTAAAGAAGGCCCATTTGCTTCTGTGTGCATATCCAGCAACTTCGTTGCCTTTTCTTCACTGATGGCAGCTTCCTCCTTGAATTCGTCCTTCTCGTAATCCATTCGAAGCCTAGTCCAACGGCCAGAGCGAATTTCCCACACAAAATCACTCCATTTTTCTTCCTTGGCAGTTTGGCTTTTCTGGACTTGAGCAAAAGCAGGACTATGTCCTTGAGAAAATAACAGAAGACTACCCAAACAAAATGCGATGGTGCTCACTTGCATTGTTTTATTCCCCAAAATCCTACAGAACATTGCCAGGATATTATCAAACCAAATTTCACTGCCATCATCGGGAAAATTATTGGGAGTGCCAGAGCTTCCCCCTCCATCTCCATTTCCACTTCCACTTCCATTATTATTTCCACTTCCATCTGCAGTTCCAGGACAAAAATTTCTGCATTCTGCTCCTCCACAAGGAAGAGGATTCAAGGTTTTAGAGGGCAAAGATCTGAATAGTGGGCACATAATATGGGTCACTGCGGCATTTCTAGAACAAGCTGTAAAGTTTATAGTTGCTTGGGTGCTGGGTTGTACCTTGTGCAGCGATCTGGGAACGACGGTTATGGGGCACCATGCGCCCAGGAGGATGATGCTTCCCATTACTGAGATAGGTTTAGGGTTCCTTCATACTCTAATCAGCTACGTGTTTCTTTGCTTCAAATTGTTGTTCAATATGTTAAACCTCATCAAAACCTAGACTGGACATCTTAAATTTACAGAAAAAGAAAACAAGCATGCCAACGCATTAGAAAATCTGGCTAATCACTGCAACATGAGTACACCCGACTCAGCATTAGAACATCTAGTTAATCGATGCAACATGTTTTTAGTTTGATGATTTCTTCTTGAACCATATGTAGACTTAGAGCACATCCAATTAGAATTGAATCCATTCCCAGCCTAAAACCATTATCTTTGTTTGAAAAAATGAGCGATGGCGATCATATCTTGACAATGATCAAGTTGTACCATTTCAGAACCCTAACTTATCTAACTGCACCCTAACTTATCTAACTAGAGCTCAAGTCTTAGCTCTCTGTGTTGAACAGTTGCCTAATTATTCCTCATGAACCATTAATTTCACATTTTGTTGTGGTTGCAAAATAAAAGATTGAGTGATATTAATATTCTATCAACTGTTTCTTGAAACAAAGAATATATATAGATTAGAATAAATTTTTAACGTCCACGGAGACCAATAGGCCATGGGACAAAGCTTGGCAAAAGCCCAGATGAAACCATGACTTGGCCCTTAGGCCAGACAATCAAATCAGTCTTTAAATTCTATGTAGTGATATATAGTTCATGTTATCTAAACATAACCAAACCAATGATTGGATGGCCAATGGTCTAGAATAATTGTTGTACCTCCACGATAAACTGCCCACTTCTAATTTTGTGTAGCTTCTCCTATCTTTGCAAAGCTGAAAAGGAGAGAGGTCTTCTTGTACTGAGAAGCTGGTACCTTTAAGATGATTGTCGTACTGAGGAATATGGAGTCGACTAAGTGCATCCTAGAATTGTAGCCGAGGCGGGGACGATTAGATCTTACAGCTCCTACCGCGACAAGCTGTGACAGCTCCATCAATATGTACATGCATGATATTATTCAAAAAATGCAAAGCCTCATTTAGGTTGAAGTGAGTGTGTCTTTGTCTCTGCAATCCCTATAATATGCAGATTTAGATCTCTAGTATCCAAGTGTTATGAACATATACATGGGGCAGGTCCAACCTAATATATTAACTTAGCTATGTTAATATCACATAGAAGTTTAAGGGACAAG
>JAANSK020137123.1:0-15384 GCA_011763485.2 Isoetes engelmannii
TTTCCGCTTCGCTATGCACCACCCGATTCCACCACAAACAAGGTACACAAATGTGGCGTCAAAATGCACGTTTTTGATACACCTTAGCATGCTTTTACCCAAGGGTTATGGGATAAGCTGCTTTGGGGGTTTCAAGGATCCAATTTTTGGCATAGAGAACCTCTCCCTATGTGAGGACACGGTGCAAGAGCCTAGTCTTGTCATGTTGGAGTTGGGACAGCATTGGAGTACCATGATGTGACGTGGAATGGAAAGGGGGAAGGAATTCTTGCCAACCCCCTGACCTGTAGAATCTAGGTGTGACCAGGACTAGGATTCTACAAGTGAGGGAGCTGGCAAGAATGCCTTCCCCCTTTCGGTTACACGACATCAACATATTGATTGCATGAACATAATTGAATTTCTAGAAATGGGCTTGTGAATTCTTTGACATGGCATGGTGGCTCGTTATTAACCTTGGTTAACATTGGAATTACATGGTGGAATTGTTGTTTTTATGAGTACAATGATGCACACATGACTACTTGTTGAAAGCATGTTCTTGGAAATATATCGTTGTGTGGTTGATTACTTATTGATATGGCATTATGGGTTGCTATCCAAGTTAATTGACATTGAGAATCCCTTGTTAGAATATGCTATGATATATTGTTTATACAAGTGCTATAATAGTCTTGGAATGCTTTGGGATATAGACCTCTAGGGCCGGAGTCTAGGTGCGATGGTATAGACTCGCGGTTATGCCCAGTTGACATGTAAAAAGTATTATATATTCGGACATCAGGCCTTGATACCTTTGGGTACAACGTTATGCACAGTATAAGTGGTCCTCAAATGTTGGGTGCAGTGTGGATGGGTGTGTACACACGTGGTTACCCTGCCTCTATGTCACTGGCCTGATTAGCCGAGTTGACCAATACTCAGACCCAGAGGAATAGTGGTTGTAGTTCTATGTTGTTATAGTTGTTTATGCTTCGTTATTGTTGTTAATGTCTCTGAGTTGATTCGCAATGGTTGTTTTATGAGGTAACTGTTTATGAGTTGGACATGGTTTTGACATGGGTGCATTGCTCATTAACTTGAATTGCAGGGCCGAGTCTACGGTAAGAATTGAGTTATTGCTTCCTTGATTGTTGCATTATGCCTTGTGTTTCATTGATATGTAGGCATTCACTAGTACCTCGGCCCCCACTTAGTCCTTGTGACTAACCCCGTTGTTAATAATGTAAGCAGACGAGCAAGAGGCTCCGGAGTGTAGCCGAGCTTGGGAAGACATGAGTAGGATTTGAAGTGGAATTAATATTATCTTTGTTGAACATTATGAAAATTGGCTTTGAACCATGACATTAAATTAATTTATGAGATGTGAATGCACCATTACAATGGTTGTGGAAAATACCTTTGGGATCTTGGGTTATTGTTGAAGAAAGATTAAATTCTTTTTTTTTTTTTTTTTTGAAGAACTGAGTCACAAATATATTAAAGAATACTAGTGTTACAAACCGAGTGACAAGGAAAAAGAACTGCCCCGACGGGACAGAGATACCTCCACACTCCACAATAAGATCACGCCCCAGAAACAAATCCAACAACCTCATACTGAACTGGATGCACCACTAGCTAGGAACAAACTCACCATTGTTATCCACAATGCTCAAGAAATCCCGCCAAATGGAGAAGAAAAATTAAATTCTTTACCTATGTATTAATATTTTTAAAGTTATGCTTGAATTAAATTCTTAAGTTTCTAGTCTTAAGCATATACCAATGGTCTAGAATGATGGGATCTCTAGTTACCTAAAGGGTTAACTTGCTAGGCCCGTCATAGTTGGTATCAGAGTAGGTCTCGAGTTCGAATATCCATAGGTGCCTATATGCATGTGTAACTTGGTAACCACCCAGTCAGTGGTATACTGGTTAAGTCATAGTCTTGGATGCTCGAAGACGAGCATAGTTCTAGTGGGAGAGATTGTAACAAGCCATGGTAGACCACTCGAGTATTTGATCCTTGAATGTGCCTATGGGGCATTCCCGAGACACCGGCATAAATGGGTAGAAGCGACTACTCATAACCGTCTAAATGGTTTGCCCAGTTGGTTAAGGGCAAGTCGATTAGGAACGTCAAACCTAATGCTCGTCCATTATTTTGCCGTAACAGGCAACGGGCTCTACAGGGTTTAACCCCTGCATCAAACTCGAAAAGGGAATAGGAAGAAAGGATCACCCTGTATGAACTTTTGATGCCCGGAGACACTGAGGCACAAACGATGCCCCAAAAACCCATAGTACAAACTAGAGGTCAAAGAGTTTGGCTACATGTTACATAAATCCATGCTAAGTTATATCCAGCTCCATTCCGTGGGCTTCCTAGGTTCCTTCCCTTTCAATTTCCTTCAATTTCATGACTAAACACTCGCCCATCAAACCCGTTTTGCCCGGTGTCATTTGAAGAATAAAACGCAGACCTATTTTTATAGATCAACATAACAGGTTTTTGTGTTATTGCAGTGCAACAAATTATGATAACTATCAAAGTGGAAAAGGAATATGAAGAAAGAACCAATCTGGGTGATCTTTTGATGTTGAGAGGCAATCAGGAGACACAAGCGAAGAGGCCAGAGAGTTGACTATGCAACATTAGGCTTTAATGGATTGAAATTTTTACAAATCCATGCATTCTGTTGCATGAATAGGTCGGTATGCCTTTCTGAAAATTGGAAAAGAAACTCCTACTCATAGAAATTGCCCCTCTTGCCTCTTTTCCATTGTTCCACTGCGCAAACTGGTGTATGTGATAACATTTGGAGAGCACCCATTTACAATCATCTCATCGAAAAGAGCACGAGCCTCATCCAATTTGTTTGCCTTGGAGAAACCATGTATGAGAGAGTTATATGTGACAACATCTGGAACGCATCCTTTCTTTAGCATCTCTTTTAACAAAGTGTGTCCCTCACTTATCCTGTTTGTCTTGCAAAATCCATGTATAAGTGAATTGAATGTGACCACATCTGCCATGCATCCACTCTGAATCATTTCATCCAGAAGACCTAGTGCTTCATCTACCCTGTTTGCTTTACAAAGACCGTCTACAAGAGAATTGTATGTAACAACATTTGGAATGCAGCCCCTTGTAATCATGTCCTTGAAAAGAACACGAGCCTTATTAACTTTGCCTGCTTTACAAAGACCATGTATAAGCGAATTGAATACAATTACATCTGGCATGCACCCTTTCTGAAATGTTTCATTCAATAGACTGAGAGCTTCATCAACTTTGCTTCCTTTGCAAAATCCACCTATAAGGGATGTGAACGTTATAACGTTTGGCATGCAGTTCTTTGTAATCATGTCCTTGAAAAGACCATGAGCTTTATCCACTTTGCCTGCTTTACAGAAACCATCTATAAGGCAATTGTAAGTGACAACATTTGGAAGACAACCTCTCATGATCATATCTTCAAAAACACCGTATGCCTCATCTAATTTATCAGCTTTGCAGAGCCCATCTGTAAGACAACTGTAAGTGACAACATCTGGCATGCAACCCCTTGTAATCATGTGGTTGCAAAGAGTATGAGTTTTATCCACCTTGCCTTCTTTACAAAGACGATCTATAAGACAATTGTAAGTGACAACATTTGGAAGACAATCTCTTGTAATCATATCTTCAAAGACGCTGTAGGCCTCATCTAGTTTGTCTGCTTTTCCAAGCCCATCTATAAGACAGCTGTAAGTGACAACATCTGGGATGCAGCCCATTTTAATCATGTCCTTGAAAAGTGTATGGAGTTTATCCACCTTGCCTAGTTTACAAAAACCATCTAAAAGACAATTGTAAGTGATCACATTTGGACGACAACCCCGCATAATCATATCTTCAAATACGCTGTAGGCATCATTCAGTTTGTTTGCTTTGCAAAGCCCATCTATAAGACAGCTATATGTCACAACATCTGGTAAGCAGCCCAATATAATCATCTCCTCGAAAAGAGCATGGGCTTTATCCAACTTTCCTGCTTTACAAAAACCATCTATAAGACAATTGTAAGTGACAACATTTGGAAGACAATTTCTTGTAATCATATCTTCAAAAACACTGTAGGCCTCATCTAATTTGTCTGCTTTGCAGAGTCCATTTATAAGACAGTTGTAGGTGGTGACAATATCAGGAAAGCAGCCTACCAGAATCATCTGTTTAAATAAAGAATGAGCTTCCTGTACTTTGTTTGCCTTACAAAGGTTAATAAGAAGAATACTATACGTAACATCATCAGGTAGGCATCCACTTTCAATCATACAACCTAAAAGGCCAGCTGCCTGGTCCACTCGTCTTAACTTGCAAAAACCATCAATCAGGCAGTTATATATTACCACATTTGGATGAATTCCTCTTGCAATCATGTCATCGAAAAGACTGCATGCCTTATCTAATCTTCTTGCCTTACACAAGCCATCTATAAGAGATCCATATGCAAAATGATCTGGAGTGTATCCCATCTCATATGTTCTTTGCAAAACAGCATAAGCCTCTTCCAACCTTCTTGCCTTACAGAGGCCATGAATAAGAGAATTGTATGTGACAATATCTGGCAAGCATCCTCTTGCACGCATCTCATCCAGAAGAGCATAAGCCTGATCCACCATTTTGGCTTTTGATAAGCCGTTCATGATAGAGTTGTAGGTAACAATGTCTGGTTGGCATCCCCGAGCAACCATTAACTCCAGCAACTGACAAGCCCTTTCTAGCTCATTTGTGCTGCAAAGTCCATGAATTACTAGATTATATGTTATCAAATTAGCATTGCCAATCCTATCTAAAATAGAGCATGCATCCAGCAATTTGTTAGCTTTACATAGACAACCCACTACAACGTTGAGTGTATAAGCATCAGGACATTTTAATTTCCCCAGTATGGCATTGACCCGATCTACCTGCCCCAGCTTGCAGAGAGCAACAATGACGGGTCTATATGTGTGAAAATTTGCCTGGTACCCTTTTCTGGACATTTCATCAAAACATTTGACAGCCTCCTTAAATCTCCTAGCCTTGACTAATAACTGGAGGAGGCAATTGCGTGAAAAAATGTCATGTGAGAACCCAGCTTTTGATCCAACCCACTCGAAGAAAAGCAATGCAGAATCAGAATTTTCAGCCTTCATACCTTGCAATGTTTTTCCAACAACCTGGGTCGTTGGAAGTGGTCCCTGGTATTTCCTTAGTGTCTGTATTAATTCGTTACCATGTTTCTCATGCAAAATATTATGCAAAATACTGTCTTTAAATTGGGAGGCATTTCTTCTCGCCATGAAAGCAGGCCGAGCCAAAGGGATATAGTGGCCCCTAGACTTAAGCCGTAAACTGCAACAAAAAATAGGGAACGAACATGGAAAACTCAAGAATCGGATCTTTGACATGTCCACTAAGTTCCGGAAGCCTGTCGCATTTCGCTACTGAAATGGAGCCCATCAGCTAATGATGCAGAGGATAGTTTGTGTAGCATATCAAAACAAGAACTACTAGACTTCCAGCATGTTGATAAAAGTAACTACGGAGATGCTTTCTTAGATCATTAATGTGCTCTTTATCCTTGGGATCCATAGCCAGGTAGTTCAAACTCGTTCTCTTAAATCGGTAACATAGGCAGACTTCGAATTAAACAGATCGTCTAAGCCATTCATTTATAGGGTATGGAAATAAACCAAATAATAGAAGGGAAAATTACTCAGACGCCCGATTTTGCCAAGGATTCTTCCACCGACGACTCTCCATAACACTATAATCTTCAATGTTTCAGCTACACATTTCTTCCTCAGTGATTCTTCCATGTACTTTTGAAGCATCAATGCTTTTTCAAGCATTCTTCGTTGTCCTTTTTCAAGCATTTATCAATTGTGCTTTCTGATTTTGCATGCTATCTCACTATGCATGTCCTAAATTGCACTATTTCATTGTGATCAAATTATGCTTTTCGAATTGTGCATGCAAAAGCTTTTATATAGCCTAATTGTTAGTACAGATTTCAGAAATAGTTTTTGAACAATGCAGCTCTTGCTATGATGGTCCTCCATATCATGCCATTCCCAAATATCATGCTACAAACAAAGGTGCAAGATTTGCATCAATTGATTGTTGTAATTAGTAGCACATACATGCATGCAGTTGTTTGTGGTTAAGTAAGATAACAACAAGTACACAGTGGTATATAACGAGGAAGATTGTCCATAGATGCTACACTCTTCTGTAGTTTCTGATGGCGTAGAAGCTGAAATTAAGTCTTGCATTGACCAACACACTTGTGGTGGAGCTAAGAAATACACAGAAAGAACAACGATTATAGTTCAATTTATTTAAGAGGTGATGCACGTCATGAATATGGAGTTGACATAAGTTATAGAGTTATAGAGATCGTTATCACCACAGTTTATATAGTTATTATGTTCTCGATGCATTATACAAGTTCAACAAGCTAGTAGTGGGCATTTTACTCGTATGTTCTTAGCATTTGGTACTAGCATGGTGGGCATTTCACTCCTATAATCTTAGCATTTAGTACTAGCATTGATGGTTATGAACATCGTCTTAGCATTTGGTACTAGCATTGATGGTTATGAACATTGTCGGCTTGTTATGTCTGCGTACTACTTTTATGTCAAGCCAATGTAGGGGTATATTGCTTATAACTATATACACAAGGATATGTTTATTTCCACTTGCTCTTGCAAATGGTGGGTATTGAAAATGATAACAATTAAACATGATTCATTAATTGGAGAGAGTATTACAATTTTGAGAATTTGAACTAAGCTAGACAGCTCAAGCTCAAGAGGTTTCACCACAATCGGTTCTTACGTTGGCTAGTACTTCTTGTAACTAAAATATGCTACAATTGATGGTTTAATTTGAACTGACCAACCATAATCTATTGTATAGAGATGCTGATAGCGTGGTCGATCACGAAGGTTTGGTTTTAACTTCCTAACCCAGCATTTGAGATATTTTTGCGCATAAGGCACACCCGTCTTGGCTATGGGCTCCTACCAAGATACTAGTACCCCCACGTAGCGAGGGAGATTTAGATCTTGTCCAGGGTCCTCTTTGGAATAGGCTACCCTTGTAGGATATTCTTACTAGCAAGAATATACCCTTCTTGACATCTGATAAAGATCAAATATTTCCACTAGGTAGTGTGGTTGACAAGCGGCCGGGCGTATGCAAGATGGCAGGCATGTATTGCCAATATTGCATCAACCTCATCAATATATGTACTAGACCATGAATTTTGACCACCTCTAGAGATAATCGCCCAATGCATAATGTATTTGGTCTCATGGCGCTTATATCTTTCAGAGTGCCACGTGGTTGAACAGCTTTAGGTGATCCACTTGAGATCATTGGGAAGCCTCTGTCATCTTCTTTCCACATCCTGGTTTCAGTATCAGGCAATCATTCTTGATGTTCTGGCCTTGTCTTGTCATACATGAGTCATCATCCATTCTTTATGCAAACATTTGAGCAGGAGAGGCTCGACAAACCAATTAAACCCTCTGATTTATCTAGAGTGTATCCTTCTACAAAGGCCTTCCAACAAGGAACTTCAGTAATAAGATAAGGAGCAGGTACCTTGGAGCTGCATTCCCAAAACAGTTGTAGTAGCTCGGAATCGTTACTGCATTTATCTTCTTAGCAGGTGCAATAATTTTCAATAAGAGCATCAATATCATCATGTGTATATGTGTATGCTCAACCATCATGAACCCAAGCTGGACTTGGGTAAAACACACCTAGCCAAACAAGATATGAAAGATACGAAAACACGTGTCTATTCGTGTTCTGACCAAAATAATTATCTGCAAACAAATAAAGTCTCTTTGGTAGTTGTTTAGGTTGCACTGGTTGCTTTGGCAGCACCCTCATAACAGTGGCAGCTATCCATTCTTCATCCAATTTCATGTCAGACACAGCATGGTTGGGATCTTTGAATTCAATGACCCACATGATATATGGCATGTTACAACAGTCATGCATCAGGGTACAATTTCTCTCTAGCTCATATCCTCAACCAAAGGAGTGTAACACGCACTTCTAGATTAAGTTCTATGGACCTGCAAAATGTAGCAATGAGATCGTTACAAATTGGCAAGCTGTATAAATAATTACTTACCTGGTAAATACTAATAACACCTCAGTCTCTACAGCAAAAACAACTCACTGGAGCATTTCTAAATCTTAGCAAATTTATCTGCAGCATGGTGTACACCAGAAACTATTATGTGGCAGCCAAGACAATGCCAATATGCTCCATTTGGGTATGGCTTTAGCTTTTGGAAACGCCAGCGTAAAACGACGCTTAGAGAAACCACATTTAAGATGTGCCCATTTGCCCTTTGCAAAAGACCTTATGCTCAGATTACATTAGACTTTAAGGCCAAGGCCTGATTTGATGCACTCAATTTTCCAGGCTGATTGAACAATTCAAAGCTGCGACATAGTTTTTAGATCTGACAAAATCCAGCTAGAGCATCATCTATCAAATACAACGACTGAATGATGAAAAACCAATCCACAACCACTCTTTAACAGATCATAGGCCATCGTTTTTTTGCAAAAGCACATTCAATTGTCGTAATTCCTCCTAATATCTAGGTAATTCATGTTTGCAGCCATCAGAGATAATCCACAATATAAGAGATCCCTTATTTGACAATATGAAGAGAGGGAATTTGGGATCCGATAACAAAATGAAGAAGTTGAAGACCAAGCTTGTTCTGTAAAAGATCCTCGTAAATTCTACAACAGTGAGATCAAACTTGCCTTTCTCACTAAAACTTTCTCCCAGTGGCGATTATGTTTTGTGGCCCAATTTTGTTCTCTCACCAATCACAGGTTTAAATGCTACGTGCAAAACATTTGACAATGGAAGTATTAACATATGTTTCTATACTCCATAGAGATTTCAATTCTATGGACCTGCAAATGTAACAAATCCTCAGCACCTAGTGTTGTAAGAATGGCCTGATCCAGATTTTGGCTGGACCTATGATTGCCAAACAATTACTTCTCTGGCAAATGCAATCTCTCATCTCTGCAGGGTATGCACATTTGCAGCTTACTGTACAAATCAGAGCCTATTGTGTGGTAAAAACAATGCGAATATGCCCACATACACTTTGCAAACTCCAGCGTAAAATGATGCTCACAGAATCAGCATTAAGATGTGCACATATGCCCTTTGCAGATTTTCAACATAAGCCTAAGGTCTTATTTGCTCAGATTACACAAAGCATGTCTATAGAGGTTCTGATTATATCTGACAAATCCAGCTAGAGCACTATAACCCAAGCAAGTCGGATGGAAGATCACAATCACATTTATGATGAAGGCAAAAAATTTCTTCATCTTCATCTTCATCTTCATCTTCATCTTCAGTCTGAGTATTAATTGGCAAATTGCTCACAGAAACCACATCAAATATAATGAGTGAATGATGGGAATCCAATCCACACTCACTTTCGCAAGAGATAATAGGCCTATTCACTATAGGCAAGCTTTACATACTAAAAGTTCTGCTTTATGCATGCAACTCATAGCCATGAAAAGCTCAAATCTAGATCTAGCTTCAAGACCAAAGAAAAAGTGTCTGTCAAAATGACGTATATCTTCCACCAGATATTGCTCTTTAAAGGACCTTGTAAAACTTTTAGCCTGTGCTTCAAAACTCATCAAATCGGATTATTAGATATAGCGTCATCCCTTGTTACTTCAAAGCATGATGATCTACAACAGAAACAAGATCAATTTCCATGCCTTTTTCTGTTTTTGTCCTCCCAGTTGCCATTTTCGTTAATCAAGAAATATGGAGCTCCTCTCCAACGGAGGCAGACGACCAATGAAAGTAACAGACCAATCTTATAGATGCTGGTCTAGGGAAAAAAGTCCTTGATTTGGCATCTCAAAAAATGATGAAACACATTCCATCATCCAGGCCAGTGGCAATTGAAATAGCATTGTGGACTATAGTTTCGCCAGTTAGAGCTCGGTAGATTACATGTTGTTGTGATCTGGTTTTGGTCTTGCTTTCTTTTGTTCATTCTTGAACAAAATGTTTTCATGCAATACATTGTCCTTGTGAAGGGTTGAATCTCATGCACGTATTTCGCCACAGCATGTTTATTAGCTTTTCTGCAGTATTCATCAACTTGTCTTCTTCCATAACCTGCAGAATGCCTTCTGAATCTCTACAAAATAGTTGTTTCTCCTTCACTTTATCTCGCTTTTCCTCTTGTTGCCGCTGTGTCATTTTCTTAACAATTTTCCCATGTAATGCTCTTGTGCCGTCCAGTCCTGAGATAACTTGCACAGTAAAGTCATTGCACACCCTCAACTTTTTGCTCTCACGCAATGCTTGTCTTGTGAATGAGGGTGTAATTATTGGAGCCAAATCCCAGACAAGGTCTGTATTTGAGATGCACCAATGTTCCTTCCTCAAGAGGCACAAGGTTGGAGGTCTATTAAAATTTCCTTATCAGCAGATTACAAACTCAAATGTGCACTTTATCAATGCAGACTTTTCCTTTGTCAAGGATTGTTTTGTCATCTTTTCCACATTATGCCATCGTGTTGTCTTTACAACCTGCATAGGTACTCGTCAGCAGCACAAAGTTCCAAGTTTCTTTGAAACAGCTGTTCAAAGCAGTTGTACCCCAATTCTGCTTCTCCATATGTCTTGCAGGCGCTTAGAAAAGCTGTCAATGTTTCTCCCGATGGTGAACATGGCATGCTATTGACTAATTTGTTTGCTTCATATAAGTTTCCAGAACGGGCAAGAAGATCAACAATGCATGTATAATGTTCTTCTCTTGGCGGAATGCCATAGTCATCCTTCATGGCTTTGAAGTATTCCTTTCCCTTGTCCACCAGGCCAGAATGACTGCAGGCAGTAATAAGGCACTTGAATGTTGTCTCATCTGGCTTTGCACCATCTTCTTGCATCTGCTCAAAACATTCCATGGGAGTCCTCCCCACATAACTCAGATCATGACCACCTAGCATAGCATTCCATGACACAACATTACGGACCTGCAATTTGTCAAACACTAATTGTGCCTCCAAAAATAAGCCACACTTGGTATACATGTCCACCAAAGTATTGCCAATTAAAATATCTTTCTCAAATCCATTGAGTCGAATTAGAGTGTGAATTTCTTGCCCACTATCTATTGCACCTACATTGGCACATGCTTTTAAGCCACAGATACATGTCACAAGACTTGGAGATATGCCCTCAAGCTGCATTTGTTTAAGACATCTTAATGCTTCCCTATTAGATCCCATCTCAGAAAGTGCCACAATCAAGGTATTCCATGAGACAGCATTTTGCTCAGTTAACCTGTCAAAAACTTCCCAAGCCTCTATCATGGAGCCACATTTAATATACATGTCCAACAATGCATTCCCAACGAAAGGATTTCCTATTATAAGCCCCTTTTGCTGTGCAATCACTGCGTGCATCTCTCTGCCTTTGTCTAGGGCTCCTATGCTCTTAGAAGCTTTCAAAACGCAAACATGTGTCACAACATCTGGAAACACCCCCTCCAGTTGCATCTGTTGAACACATTCTAATACTTCCAGTCCAAGTCCTTTTTCAGCAAATCCTGTAAGCATAGTATTCCATAAAACCACATTTCGAAAGGGTAGGCTGTCAAAAACTAGTCGTGCCTCTGCAAATGAGCCACAACTAATATACATGTCAACCAAGGCACTTCCAATGAAAGGATCTCCTCCAAGCTTCATTTGTACTATTTCTGCATGAATTTCTCTAGCCTTATCTACAGCTTGTATAGCATTACAAGCTTTCAAACAGGAAACAAGTATTACAGCATCTGATGGTATGGCCTCCAATTGCATCTTGTCAAAGTAATGCAGTGCCTCTTGAGCAAGCCCATTTTCAGAATATCCTGCAATTATTGCAGTCCAAGCCACAACATTTCGAAATGGAAGTGCTTCAAACACTTTATGTGCCTCTAAACGTGAGCCTGATCTGGTATACATGTCAATTAAAGCATTGGTGATACGAGGATCTTCTTTATAATGCTCCTGTGCAATTTGAGAATGTATTTTCCTGCCCATCTCTATTGCACCGGTAATGCGACAAGCTCTCAAGCTGCAAACAAATGTGACGGCATCTGGCAGCACACACTCCAGTTGCATCTGATTAAAACATTTTACTATTTCCAGACCAAGCTTATTTTCAGCATATCCTACAATTAATGCATTCCACGAAACTATATCCCGCACAGATAACTTGTCAAAGACTTCATGGGCTTCTTCAAGTGAGCCACATTTGACATACATGTGAATTAACATGTTTCCAGTCAAAATATTTCCCCCAAATCCTTCTTCTATGACCTCAACATGTATTTGTCGGCCTACATTTATGGCTCCTATGGTGGTGCATGCTTTCAAGCTGCAAACACATGTGAAAACATCAAGAGGGATGCCTTCTTCTTGCATGTGCAGAAAAAACTCCAATGCTTCTAAATAAAACCCATTTTCTACATATCCTGATATTAATGCATTGCATGACATGAGATTATGAATTGGCAATCTATCAAAGACTCTATATGACTCTACCAACAAGCCACATTTTGCATACAAGTCAACTAAACAGCTGCCAACAATTGGATCTCTTTCATATCCTGTTTGTACAACCTCAGCATGTACTTTTTTACCTCTATCTATGGCCCCTGTCATGCTGCAAGCACCGAGACAGCAACTAAATGTGAGAGCATCTGGAGTAATGCACTGCAGTTGCATTTGGTCGAAACAGATGAGAGCTTCCTGGCCAGAGTCAATATGTGCTGCAATTAAAGCAGTCCAAGCCACGACATCCTGAACTGGAAGTCTATCAAAAACTTCTCGAGCTTCTAAAACTGATCCACACTTTGCATACATGTGAATCAAACTGTTCCCCACAGAGACGTCTGTTTCAAATCCCTTCTGTGCAATTTCAGCGTGTAATTTTCGACCTTTGCCTATGGATTGAATAATACCACAAGCTTTCAAGCAGCAAACGAAGGTGACAGCATCAGGCAGCACATCCTCCAGATGCATTTGTTCAAGGCAACTTAATATCTTCTCTGCACATCCGTGTTCAGCATGGCCTGCAATAAGTGCAGTCCAAACCACAGCATTTCGACCCGGCAAGTTGTCAAAGACTTCTTGTGCCTCGACAAGCAAGCCAAGTTTTGCATACATATCCACCAATGTACTGCTAACAAAAGGATTGCTTTCAAATCCATTTTCTCTAATCTGGACATGGATGATCCGACCTGAATCTACATCTTTTACCCTAGTACATGCCTTTAGTAAAGCTACAAAGGTAAAGCAGCTAGGAATCACATGATCCTCTTGCATTTTCTGATACAAACTAAGAGCGTGATGTGATTGCCCACATCCAATGTACCCCAACATTAGAGATGTCCAAGAATGCTCGTTTTTCTGTAACAATCTGCTGAAAGCATACTGTGCATTAGTTATACTCCCACAATCCACAAATGTGGGAACTAGATAATTGCCAACAGGACTAAGAGATGCCAGCCCATTATCGCAAACTAGATGGTTTACAATCTTGGCAAATTTTAGACTCTTTTCTTTCCTGCATTTTTGCAGGATACAGGTAACGTTTGCGACGTTTGGTTGCTCGTTCATGCACAAAATGCTTAGTTTGTCCTGTACGCTCAGTATGTTGTTCAATTCCCATGTCCATGATTTCAATGCACATACTTGTTCTACAGGTTTCAATATGGTTTTACACATGGAAGCTGAGCATTGCATGAAACATGTCTCTGGACACAATATAGCCGAGGCTTTTTGGCCACACAAGTTAAAAATATGGTGATCAAAGTGGAAATGAAGAACCCAGGCTCGGCCACATTTGATTCTTGGCAACTCCACCTCCCTTTTTGGGTTGCCCGAGGGGCAAACCCTAGGGCTGGAGAAGAAGACACATGAATATATGCTAGTGTAATGCAGGGATGATTTTAGTCGCTAATATTCGCCAAAAGCTAATCTATACAAAACTTTAAAAAAATCGCCACGAAAGGAGAGTAGGATACGTGGCATGAAAATTTACAAAATTTTCGCCTGGAATTGAAGGTGAAGGTATCCTGTCCAGCTTCCATTCGCCAAGAAAACTATGGTGGAGGGAAGAGTATTCGCCCAAGATTGATAAGGAATTGTGTACCCTTGCCAAGATTCGCCTTTACGTTTACAACTTTTAAGTTTTTGTACGAATGAAAATTGCCCCATCTAAAGCTTTGCCATTAGTACACTCAACCTCCTCCTTGTTCTTTTTTATTTTCTTAGTAATTGATTGCTTCCTTAGAATACTTTGCATTGGATTCTAATATTTTTCAAGATATTTGTGAGTGTTGCTCCGAAGCCTCATTTGTTTTAAAATAAATGAATCTGCTAGTTAGTTAGATGTCGATATTTGCCAAATATTTATTTAAACAAATGAAAATAAGAAAACATTCACCAAAAAAATTATGGTCATTTTCTCCATATTCGCCAATATTTCTATATTTCTTATGTTTAAAAAATATTTAAAATCATCTTTGGTGTAATGCCAGATAGAAGGCCAGGATTTGCGGATGGACCTGGATGGAGAGCTCAGATCTTTTCCAAGGCTATTCCAACTTCAAAGCCTAATTTGGCGGGACACGTGTCGCGCATTAATGATCGCCTCTCGCCCTATAAAAGTCGAGCGCATTTCTTCAGATGCTTTTGAAAATCAAGAGCGCCTCCGCCTCCCTCGGGCGCCTAGCGGTTCCGGTTTCTGGCGATCGGCGACAAGGTCAAGCTCCCGATGGCGCCAGGAAAAACCTCGAAAAAAGGTATGTTTTTCGGTTTTTTTTAGCATGTGCTTGGTCTTAAGCTAGTTCAATGATATATTTCTTGTTTTCAGCTCAGGAAGATCGCCATGGCGAACTTCTTAAGCTGGCCCAATATATCCATAGAATAGTGCCCACCCTTTACCAGCCCAGCACGCGAGGATTGCCTTGGCTATCCTTGGAGTCAGGCAGGCATGCAATCTTTCCCGGATTGATGCCTTGTTGTCGCTTGCTGTGCTTTAGACAAGGTCTTGTCCATCGCAGCCGCAATGCTTGGGCGCCTTCAATCCTAGAGCGATTAATGACTGCTTTTCTATGCGTCGCATAGGAAACGGGAAGGAGGTTGCATCGTCCAGCAGATCAGACGGAGGGGGGGCAACACGCAGGGAGGTGTTCGGACTTGTCGCCACAGGGTAGTTGAAAATATAGAACTTTTGCTAGATTCACCCATTCCCGGCCGAAGGGAGAAGGTGGGACTACTGACGATGA
>JAANSK020137234.1:0-15384 GCA_011763485.2 Isoetes engelmannii
CCATGCATATAGTCTAGGGGAACAACACATTACTGGCCCATTAAAAAATTGAGTGAATTCGCTACATTGTCTGGTTCTTTGCACGAGTATTCAAAGTCTCTTGATTTCAAGAGTTCCTTTAGATTCTCGCACATGTTCTCCAAGATTCTCTCGAGATAGACTTTATGAAAATTCTCTGAGATTACATGCAGATTCTCTGAGATTGCACAGATGACATGCAAATTCTCTGAGATCCTATATTCTGTAAATATTATGTGATCCCACTTCGACGAAATGCTGCAAGTAGAGTCCAAAGTATTAATCCTAGTTCATTCTGCTATCTACGTCATCACAAGTTAGTGAAGGCAACTTGCAAATGGATGGGAAATGTTGGCAAAAGAAACACAGACCAGTATGATAGAATGTTGGCAGTTGATCTGAAATCCAAGAGTTGGGATCATTTTTTAATGTTGGCATAGGTTGAATGGAATAGCCTTTGGGTTAAAAGCAAATGACGGCAGAAATATTGTTGTGCACCATTTTTACTAGTATAGTAGTTAACTTGAGTAAATGATAAGCCCAGGATGTGATCATAATGTAGTAATTTTTCAAGAATTGGAATTGTTTTTATATGCAGGGCCAAGTTCGAATGGGATAGTCTAGAGATAAGTCTTAAAATCTTAACTTCAATTTGAATTATCTACTATGTTTGAAGGAGGAGGAAGAGGAAGAAGAGGAAGAAGCATTTTTAACGTCATGCCACTAGGCAGCATCCCTCTTAGGACATATGACGGCCCTTCTCAAGGCACATCCCCTTCCTAAAGGCAATGGTCTTCTAGAACAATTCATTGTTCCTAATGAGGCTCGAACTAATGACCTCAAGTTGACGGGCTTATGGACTAATCACAAGGGCCAACGAGACCTAATGAAAATTCTAGATAAATTTATTTGAAACTACCTCTTTTATCAATCTCAATGTTATCAATATGCAAAGATAATATTGTTCTCATAATGTTAGCCTTCTTATAACGTGTAATGTTGTCACATGCAGATAATATTGTTCTCATAATGTTAGCCTTCGTATAATGTGCAATGTTCTCATGTTGTTCTCTTAATGCTAGCCTTCTTATAACATGCAATGTTGTCACATGCAGATTCTGCAAGCTACATAAATTCTGTCAATATTACGTGATCCCACTTCGACAAAATGCTGCAAGTAGAGTCCGAACCGCTAGTCCCAATTCATTCTGGTACCTTCATCGCAAGTTATGGGAGCGAGGACAATGCAAAAGGATTAGAAATGATTGGCAAGAAAGACACAAGCCATAATGATGGATATTTGCGTGTTTGAAAGTTGAATTAAAATCTAAGAATTGAAATTGTTAGCAGGTTGCCTAACCCGAGGTGTCTGAAATCCGACTATTTTAGCCTATTCACGTGTTCAGCCATGCGGTCGTCACATCTTTTATTTTCGAATCCAACGGCCAAGAAAATTAGAAATTCCGAAAAATTATCTCCCCACTTGCCTCTTTGCCCGCCGGTTTTGTTAGTTAGGTATAGATGGCTTCTTTGCCCGCCAGTTTTGTTAGTTAGGTATAGATGGCTTCTTTTTTAGGGTTTCTCGGTTGCTTCTGAGGGTTTGCAGTGAAAAAGTTTGGCTTTCTGTCTCTTGCTCACGATTGCAAGATGAAATTGACATGTTGCGAATCCGGCAACAAATATAAACGCTCTTGTTCAAAGTTTGGAGTTACATGCAAAAGAGTCCAGGTCAAGACTTGCTAGCTTAAGGATTTTGGTGGATTGTGGCGACTTGGTGGATTGATATTAGGTGATTCTGGTTAATTCTTATTCTCAGGTTGATTATTGGCTCGAAGGTCTGTAGCAACAGCGATGCTTCTAAGATGGACACTGCATTTGCTTTCATATTTTAGGATTATCAAAATGGCAACTTCTATTGCAACTTCTATTCTGCTCGGATCTCATGCTTGAAACAGAGATAAGAGTTTCTTTTAGGCCTGCCCTGGTTTCTTATAAGAGCCCTTAACAATCTTTCAATCGGTTTGCAGCAAGGAAAATTTAAAGACATGCTTCCCTTGTAAATTACAATGTAACTCTGCTTGAAACTTGTATCTGGCCAATAGTTTAGCCATATGATAGCAGGAGCTGCATGATTGTTGATGATTACAACAACAATCGGTAGAAGTTACAAGTTAAAACTAAATGTTAGCCATACATGATTTCAACTCCTAGAAGCTGGATGAGTCCGATTATCACAAAGTTTTGGCAGTTTATCATGGTTTTGTATCTGCGGCCTTGGAGCAGATGCAATGCTTTGAGTGACCAAGAATTTCATAGCTCATAATAATGGCTACTCCATTTCACATGCATTTTATGTAATCTCTGCGCATAGGAAATATAATAGGACAAGTTATTGCAGCAAGCATCTCTTGAGTGCTGTGCCTACTCTTGAGTTCTACTCTAAAACACAACTGCAGGAGTTTCAGAAGATAAGTTCTTTTACATTTCCTCATATATTGCTAGATATTGAAGCACATAGAATGTAGAATAACTGGTCTGGTCAGTTGTTTATTTTCACAAGCGTTTACAATTGCATTCTAGTCATTGTATTTGTTGATTACATAGGTTGCATTCACGGCATTTGTTGTTTCATTGCTACCATGTTTTACATCATCCATATGCTCAGATTCTCTTCTTAACTTGGATTATTTCTTCTCTTCTATTCAGAAGACCAGGTGAATTTTATCTTTCCATATGGATGGCTCTTCTGATTTGCAAGGTCTACAATGAGCTTCAGGCACTTGAATACATTATTTCCAAGGAACATATCCGTTCTACA
Source organism: Isoetes engelmannii (assembly GCA_011763485.2). Classification (NCBI taxonomy): domain Eukaryota; kingdom Viridiplantae; phylum Streptophyta; class Lycopodiopsida; order Isoetales; family Isoetaceae; genus Isoetes; species Isoetes engelmannii. The sequence goes on from JAANSK020137234.1 coordinate 2,837, forward strand.
TGTTTTCTTTTTCCCTTTCAATAAAGGAGTGCAGAGCTCCTGGTAGTGACGTAATCATATCAAATTGAAAGGAGGTATGCATTTAATCTCTCAAAATCATGTCACAACTAGTTTTTTTGATGTATAGGAGAGACATACAATCTTTTATTTGTAACTATATGTGTTTCCATTCAGACAATAATGCATATCCTCTCTTTGCTTAAATTCGATTGCTTATTTTTTCAAATACTAATTTCAGAGGAATGCCAAGATATAATCATAGCTGCAGCATGGTATATCTTATTACCACGGCAAAATGTCATTTCACAGTATGAACATTCAATAAAGAGAACTACGGGCAAGGGAAGCCAAAAACATCAACATTAATTGATTTTCTTGTGGTTTAGATTCGTCAAATTTTACTGTACCAATCTTGCACATAAGCTTTTTGGATATGGAATGTGCCATCCTCTTGCACATCTTAAAGGGGTTAAACAAGATACATTATGAGAAGCTCCGCAAACTATATAGTAATTCACGTGCTATTTCTTATTCTATTGCAAGCACATATTTTTGGCAAATATATAGAATGATTTGAAGGATATAATGGGTTAAGTCCCATGCCATAAATATGATATTATCCCACTATTATATACATAAAATGCATCTTTCAACATTCTAGTTCGCAATATAGGCACCGAATTCTTGAATTTCTAGCCTATCCACGTAATAGACCACGTCAGCTAGTTTGAAATGCAGCCGTTAGATCTATTATTTTTGAATCGCAGCCGTTAGATCTATTATTTTTGAATCTGAAGGCCTCGAAAATTAGAAATTTCTTGGAAATTCGTTCCCCCTTCTCCGACCATATTCGATTCAGTGCATGTGCAGCGTTGGCCTCCGGCGTCGACATAGAGTTGGCAAATCTTGAAATCTTTCAAATGGAATCTGTCAAATGAAATCACCTTGGCCCTTGCTAAGGCATGCAGTAGCAAGCAATTTTTGAAGCAGTAACATTGTGATTGAGTTCACAAGTGGGTTACTTCGGTACTGTAAGATGTGATTAAGCTACCAAAGAGCAAAATTGTATGACTGCAGATCCTTGGCACTGGCAAAGGCATATAAGGTCTGTATAAACTAAGGTACTTCTTCAAACGAATTCTGCCCTTGCATTAGAATAATCTATGCTATTAGGCAAGGCATGCAGTAGCAAGCAATTTTTGAAGCAGTAACATTGTGATTGAGTTCACAAGTGGGTTACTTCGGTACTGTAAGATGTGATTAAGCTACCAAAGAGCAAAATTGTATGACTGCAGATCCTTGGCACTGGCAAAGGCATATAAGGTCTGTATAAACTAAGGTACTTCTTCAAACGAATTCTGCCCTTGCATTAGAATAATCTATGCTATTAGGGTCTTCACTGGCTAGCAGACCCGATAGATCCTTTTGCTGCTATAGGGGCTTCAAATGGTCCATGGTAATGAAATACATTAAGATGAGAAGACCATGTCAGCAGTTAGTGATCCCTTGTATGAATGTAGGTGTTGGAAAAATGGAATTCAAGATGTTAATGGTAAATGCATTTTGGCTATTGAGAATCTTAAAATATAATATTGTTCTCATAATGTTGTGGAATGTTCTTACATGATTAATAAATATTGATGTTACGTCTTTCAAAATCATTGACAAAGCAATTGCATGGGCATATTCATGACTCTACACTTGCATATTTGTTTGTTATTGTACAAAACTAACAACAACTAAGAAAATTGGACATATGACTATGTCACCTCTGCACAAAATTGACATAATTTGTGGAGGAGAACATTTTTGTCAACCATGAGGGGGACCCATGTGCACATGTATGACGTTGTTATAATAGAATAGAATAGAATAGAATAGAATAGAATAGAATAGAATAGAATAGAATAGAATAGAATAGAATGTATACAAAAGCTTGCTTGTTGTAGTAAAACAAATTAGGAAATTACAAATGTATAATCAAAACACACAAATCTTGAGGACCAAGTGTATGCTTATTCGAATCAAAGTCACAAAGTTTGCAAACATAAATTTCTGTTCATCTTTTCTATGCATTGAGATGTCCCACTGATGAGATGGAGAAAAAACACACCAGAAAATCACAGGTAGAGTTGATGGAACTAATAAGAAGAGGAAGAAGAAGATGACCAGATTTCTTCGTGAATCTCCTCCGGATCATCGTCTTCATACAGATCATTGAGATTTGGAATTAACCACTTGAATGGAGGATGCAGAAGAGTGGCATTGACGTGGGTAATCGAATTAACACCATCGGACCAGACGTGGGTAAAATTAGCCCAGCCCTTGACGCCTTGGAAATCCCCTGTTCCACCCAATACGGCAAGCTCCGATCCATCAGCTATGTCACGCCCATTCACTACCACGGTGCCATTGTACTGCGATGTTACGATGACGGCCGTCATGATCTCCTGAGCATGGGGATACAAAACAAATGTGGTGTCTGCATTGAGGACCATGATCTTGAGGCGCCCGATCTGCCTAGAGTCTTCAGACTGTTCTTCAGTGAGGATCAGATCTCCCACCGAAATTGTCCCGAACTGAACTGTCCTCAGGTCGCCATTCTGCCCTGCAACTACCACAGCTGTGGCATTTTCGCCTGTCAGATTTGTGTGGATGTAGAATACTAGGTTTGTTACCTCTGGACATGGCCATGCCTTGAACTCATGAGATGCATTTGCTTTGTCTAGCAGAAATACAAGAAAAATAGCTGCCCCTATAAAGGCCTTCATCTCCTCCTCCTCCCTTTCCCTTGCGATAGGGAAGCCCCTTAAAATATGGAACATGGTGGTTAGTTTTAAACCATGGGTATATGCACGGCATATTCGGTTCTTTGTCATGTCAATTGCCATATGCTACGTAAAAAATAGAAAATGGACATGACTTTAGGCGCAATTTTTGTGATGTAAGGCTGATTTAAACATGATCATGCCATGGGAACTGAATTTTAAAAGCCTCTTTATGTGTCCTAATTCTATAGTCCTTACCGAGAATGACCTAAGAAATGGGGTCCTCCATTTTTGAATAGGGTAATGTTCTTCCATAGACCCAGTGGTCACAACAACGTTTGTGGCAAGGATTGGTTGCAAAACTTGCCTTTGCCCAACATCGTGGAAACCTAGGGAATGGTTGGTTCAATTTTTCTTGCTTCTACATGTCATTTATATGCCTTCATATCTTGACACGTCTTTCATATGCCTTTCATATCTTGACATGTCATTTATATGCCTTCGTATCATTCTCGGATACATGTACAAAATACTAAACCTCGCCTTTCCTACGTCACTGTCCTAGTACATTATTAGATTTTGGATGTCCAAAAGCAAGCGAGACTTTTCTTGTAGCGTGCCATTAAGATAAGGAAGTTTAAAATACACGTTGGGAGCCCAACAATGGCGTGTCCAGGTTTACATTTATCCTACAAAATTTGCCAGCGTTCTATTGTTGTTGACTTGAGCAGGATAAGGATATGCTTCCTACAAAAAAAGTAATAATGGATTGGACTTTGTCTTGATGATTTATGAAGAGTAGGATAAGGAAATAGGCAACAAGGCAAGCGTCAAAAACCTTTACTTGTTTGCAAGACATCAAGGCCAGGCAATGGTTATAAAAAACGGTGACGTCTCTTTTATCCATTAAAAATGGCTATAAGCCCCTTTCTATTATGTTGATTTGAGCAGGATATGTTGTCCTGCAAAAGAAATAATAATGAACTGGGCTTTGTCATGCTGATTTATAAAGAGTAGGATAAGGAAATAGGTAACAAGGCAAGGCATCAAAAACCTTTATTTTGTTTACAGACATCAAGGCCAGGCAATGGTTATCAGAACGGTGAGGTCTCCTTTGTCCATTAAAAATGGCTATAAGCCCTTTTCTATTATCTGCAATCTGTTCTTAGGTATAGAGCAGAGAAAATAAATATGAGTAGAGAAAATACTCTATAGCTAGCAGATATTTTTAGGTTTTCCTTCACGTCCTGGGCCTCGACATTTAGGCCCCGGTTTTGATTTGAGCCCTCATGATGCTATATCCAGTAACATTACTGTTGCAGTTTGTTATGAATGTTATGAAATTCGCAGGTATGCTATGGCCATAACCACCTATTTGCTGCCACGTATTCTTAGCGTAAGTTGCTGGGTGCCGCCCTTGCTTCTCCGGCGAGCAGATCAAATTGCATGTCCTTTAATAACAAATAATTTTAGAAAAGGCAGTGCCATGAACCGTTGCAGAGATTTAGAATCCAATTATCCAGTAACTTGATAATTTTAGAAAAGGCAGTGTTTGAACCGCTGCACAGATTTTAGAAAAGGCAGTGTCTGTGAACACAATACAGGTCGGATAAATGTGGGTCCTGAATGCCCAAACAAACATAAAAAAAATGCTCAAAGTTTTTTCATCCACCTCCCACTACACTACCATGGTTGCTCTGATCAGTATCACAGAGTACCGATGTAGCCAAAAGCCACTCCACACTGTTGTAGAAGTAAAAATGTTCTTTTTCTTCCCAAATGCCTCTGCCTGGAACGTTAAGGCTGATAACGTCCTGTGCAGAGGCATTATCGTCCATCCAAAATGGCCTCGGTGGCCATGTGGCCAGGAAATGTCGAGGGCATACCCCAACTTGGCCATTTCTATGGAGAGTGATTGCGCCTAGGAGTGCATTGCCTTCCATGTGATCTGTAGAATAAAGTGAAGTAGAATGTAATCATGATGTGATGATGAATAGACCGGTCTCCTTTAATAAAAAAATATATATGCAAGTCTAATTTGTATTAATACAAAGATTCTATAACCCAGCTCCGTTCTGACTAAAATGTCCAAAATATTGTTCTTTGAGATAAATACATTAAGAAACCTGCATACCCTTTAACATATAGGAGTTATGGTCTATTATTTTGGAAAAACTCATCCCAAAATGCATGATTGATGGCATTGCATGCTCAAAGAGGGGCGGATTCGAACTCTTTTTAGTTTGGTTAACCAAATGTGTGAGACTATCAACGAAGGTGATTGCTGAACAAAATTTTAGGTTGACGAACTATGACATCATATAAACTTCATTTCAAAATAAGATTATGCTTTTGAACTTACATTTTTTTCTGGTCTGTTTTTCAGCACTTTGTGTCAGATGCTAGTACTCTATTCATAACTTAATAAAGTATGATTCACATCTTTATGTTTCTAAAACTTCCAACTGTGCACAAAAAAGAACGTGTTAAGTGAAGAAAAGATACCAAACCATGGAAGTCTCGGTGCATGTTGTGATGTACCATTTTTTTGGCTCGCTGATCAAAATACTTATGCACCAAGTTCCTCCAAAAAATGTACATTATTGTCCTCATTGGAAAAACTAGCCATGACAGACCTTTACAATTTTGGAAAAATTGTGAAAAGTAATTTATAATATTGGCACTACGCTTTTGATGGTTGTATCGATATGGGAAAAGACATCTATACTTGCACTATTGGGACCATGTAAATCAACTGCAATAGAGGATGTTGCCATTACTGCAGGCCCTGTGACAAAACAAACTACCATTCTAAACTAGCAAGAGAGGTCCCACTAGGTCCCACCACTAGAAGCCTTTGCTGCAAGGCCACGAAGAGTCCTGCAAACGAATTACCCATAACCAAGAAAAAATAGTTTAAGAAATCAAACGTAGTAGACAAACCCATCAAGACTGGATGATAATGATTCCTAGTCTTGCATTTGATGATATCAAGTAGTAGGCATAATAACACGTCATCTGCAGTCATAATGTTGAAATAAAAAATATTTTGACGGCATATTGGAGAATCTAGGAGAATCTTCAGAATGAATTTATCCAATTCTAAGATGCCATACGAAATCACTGGTTTGCTCGACATAATTTCGTATGGTCTAGACTGTGACGAGGATAGCGAGTAATTGCTCGTCATTCTCGTTTCACATGTATGGATGTTTCGCAGCTTCTATATACCATGACTTTATACAGACCTTACATAGTACAACTACTTGTATATAGTGATAGATATAACCACTAAGTTAATTTAATAAAGGTTTTTGTTATAAGTTTTGGGTATCCTTATTCAACAAGAGGTCTTCTAGTGTGGACATGGGTAAACAAAGTTAAGTAAAGAGGTCTCTTCCGGATATGGCTAGATACACGAATAAGCTTTTGCTTAGTTATTATAGTTCACTTGATCTTTCTTGATAGGGATTTTCAAATAGAAATACAATAGGTAATGGCATATGCTAGTTGGGATGTTTGTAGACCTTATGATGCTAGCATATATGGAGATTCTCAATGTATAGGGCATCACATTTTGCTTTATTCTTGGACGACCCATAACTCTGCGTTTGTGGCCGGATGGCTAGACGGATAGCTAGACGGACAAGCCAAGGGGAGAACCCCCTTGTCAAAGGCATGTACGTACAGAGTGAGGAAGTTGTCTCCTTGGGGTCACCACCCAAGGAGGACGCTTGGATTGTTTGCATACAAATAGGCATATAGAAATGTATTGACATGCTGTGATCTAGTTCTAACCGATGCAAGGGGCGTGATGGAGCAAGTACTAGTCTATTGTTCTTTTGCTTGATGCTTTATGACTTGATGCTTTAGATGCTCCCATGATGCTTCCCTCCACAGTAATTTTAGCTTCAACGGAAAGATCTCATCCTCCTCTACAATGCATTTGAAAAACACATTTTCATTTGGATGATCGCAAAAAAGTTACGATCATTTCCCTAAAATTACCCCCAAAACGAGGGGTATTTTAACAACCTTAGCAAAACACGACACAATATAGTGCTTAAAAGAACGAGGGGTATTTTAACAACCTTAGCAAAACACGACACAATATAGTGCTTAAAAGATTTGCCAGCTAAATAACAATATCGTTAAGACACTGAAAAGATATTCATTCAAAATCACCAAAAACTGTCAAAACTATTGCATCGGCATAAGGGCATTATGCGCTTCAACTTGATTTCCTATTGATTTTTTAGTTCGCCATGTCATCTGAAACAAAGGCACAAAACATCACCATTCCTTCTGGCCTCCTGTTTTTTTTTTACCTCAAAACTCAAAAGAAGGCAAACCATGAAGATTCATCATCACTAGCAAGAGACAAATCCAATTGCCAAATATGGAATTCAAAAGGACTTTGAAGAAAAAGGGAAGGTGCCTCGGACTCTTTAACAAAACTTTGATGTGTCGAAAACTATTAGTAATGCTGATTTCTGGCTGGGTTTGCCATCTAGCAAAGCTGGGCCAGGATCACATGAAGCTGTCAAGATGGAGCTTTAGTCGGGAAGGGTCACATGAAGAATTTTGACATGATTCGATGTCAAACATTAATCAATTCCATCGGCCTCCTCTTGGGTTGGAGTTGAAGAGGTTCGTGTTGACATGAATGCAACCTATTTGGACATATAGCACCTTTTTATGGGGAAAAACATGTGAATCCCCTCTCTTGACATGAATATATGACCATGGATACCATGGATACCTTCCATGAAATCGACAGGCCCCCTTGATACGTTCACGTGACCCAACCCTAACATGCCGACTGGACGTGCGTAGTCCTTGTTGATATCTTCATATAACCCAGCCCTAACGACCTAATGGGGATGTGCCCTAAGTTACAACTTTTGTCTTTCTTACTAGAATTATTTTTTACCTCAATTTGTTGTATGCTCTCTAGCAAAATGAAAAGCCTAGAACATAGAGTTTCAAACCCGTCTAACATTCTTTGCTAGGAAGCACGGAGCCAAGAATGCCATCCTTATATGTAGGACATTATATGCAAGACAAAAAGTACAAATGCAAGGATTCTAATTTGAAGCTTGGGGGAGAAGAGATATTAAACATACAGTTGAAGTTATAAACAAGGACTTGGGGAAGTTATAATCATACAGTTGAAGTTATAATCAGTTGAAGGTTAATCCAGGCCCATATATTTTCTCTCCTGTCCAATTGATTGATAGAATGAGAAAAATGCTGCAAAAACATAATTAAGCTATGGCAATTGGTACTCAAAAACTTTCAGAAAGAGGCCTTTGCAGGTATCTTTGATTAGCACACTGATTAGGCCATTGCAATCCGTCAGAAATAAAAAACCGCCCAATTCACCATTGAGTTAGCAGTAAAAAAGCACCAGACACTTAGCTGTTAGTTCTATTTTCTCCAAAATACATTCCACCTAAGTCTGCCTGCAACCAACAGAACTACATATCGCTGCAATTTTGCTTTAGAAATATTATACAATTCAAACTGCGGAAATCTGGCATCCCTCATGATCTTTACCTACATCTTTTAAAATATCATGCTCATAATCCTAAAAGTCCTGTTCATTTTCCTCTCATAAAGCAGACACAAAGCATCATAAAGCAGACAGCATCATATTTATTACTAAGTTACAGAAAACAAACAGTCAGTCCTATGGCTTATGGTCCTATTAAATGCCTGGATGGCTCTTTTTGAGATAGGGTTTTAAGAATAGAGAGCATCCTGAACAGACCATTGCATTGCTGACGTGAGCATCTCGTAATGCAATTTCTTCTACAGAAAGCCATGCATTAGCATGCCAAATGAGACAGCTCTACTGGCGTTCATATGTTGCATATGTTGCATTCTTAAGAATATCAGAAAGATCAGAATCGTGGACTAACCGCTTAAGAGCATGTAAATTTGCATAAATAACTAGATATATAGGCAGCCAAAAGCAGCAGACAGCTAATGGCACATTGTACGAAATTCCTAGAGGCAAAAAGTCTCGTCAATATCCAGCAAAGTTGTGGATTGCGTGACGAAGCAGGTTCGTGCATTGGCTAGGCCAGGAGTATGTGTGACCAGCATTTGCGGCATACACCAGGGCCCAAAGGCATGACCGGTCGGACAGCAGCATAACGCAGGAAATATTCCGGCATCATCCAGAAGAAAAAGTAAACTAAAGGACCAAACCGGATATAAGACCTAATCTCAGAAAAAAAAAGAAGCAGAGGAAGAGATGAAGAACCTGGGCGCTGCTGCTATACTTCTGTTTGTGCTACAAATCACTGCCGGATTCGGCGATGCAAAGAAATGGCCGGCTCCAAAAATCACGACCATGGTGTTTTACATCCACACAAAGCTCACGTCTCCAAATGCTACCGCCCTAGTTGTAGCAGGCGGATTTGGCTTCACATTTGGAACAGTTTCTGTAGGAGATCTGGTACTGAGCAAAGAACAGGCCGAGAATTCGAGCCAAGTAGGGCGCCTCAAGATCATGGTGCTCAATGCGGATAGCACATACAGCATTTATCCCCATGCTCAGGAAATCATGACCGCTGTTATTGAAACAGCTCAATATAATGGCACCTTTGCCATCAACGGCCGAGATCTTGCCGCTGGTTCTGAGCTGGCCGTTGTGGGCGGAACGGGCGATTTCCGTGGCGTAAAAGGTTGGGCCAATTTTACTCATGTTGCAGCAAACCCCCCTGATTCTACCACATATGTTAAGGCTACTCTTGTGCACCCCTCTTCCTCGTGGTTAGCTTGAACGAGAAGAAGCAATTTGTTGGTTGGGTGTAGCACCGGGACTTTTCCGAAAGGTCGCCCATCCCGGTACTAGAAGAAGCAATTTGTACGTCGTGCCTCCCTCTCAGACTTGGCTCTTTACTTTCAACTATGTATCTACATTTTCTTTAAGCTGAGCGTGCTCATCTCTCTTGTCCATCTGTGTGGTATTACTCATATTCGATTAACACAACATCTCTGAATGTACATGCTAGCAAATGGTTATCCAGCCAAGATTCGTATAGCAGGAGTTTTTAGTCATGATTGTCCTTCTAATTCTACAAAGGTTTTCTCTTCTTGATTTATAAGGTTTTTGGTTTCAAACAAGCATAGATCTCTCTATACTAGCAACCAAAATGTTATTTTGATGAGACCATGTGGGATTTTATGGTAAAAAGACAAATATGCTTCTAGCTACAAATGTGCTTTGTGTAGGATTTATTTATACTCAAATACAAATATAAGTAGACCGATGTCTCTATATGTACTAGCACATGGATACGCCAACGAATTATAGCATAATTTTTCATTTGCTAGAATTTGTGCACTCTGGTATCTTCAAATCAAGTAAAGGAGGGCCACTCTACGACCCACAACATCGATCCAGTAGTACTTGTGCATATCTAAGATTGACCAGACTTATGTTTCCGACTTTCATGTTTGCTCTCATTCTATCTCTTGAATATCTGTCTCTTAAGACAACTGCTATAGTTCATGGCATCCCAATGATGACCTGCTTTGATTCCACATTGATTAGAGGATCATGGAATACAAAGCTTAGTTCAGCTACATATTGCTTTAGGTCACAAGCATCTCAAAATAGTGAAATATTGGATAAAGAAACAATCAATTCAGCCGAATCGGACTGGGAGAGATGAAACCGTGGAGTAGCCTTAGGTTGCATTTCCGGAGGGCTACAATCGAGACCCGAAACTCTTCGATATATCAGTAAAGTATGCACGGGGGGAGGGGCGGATGAAACAGACTACTCTTGCCAACTAGCCAACTCCAGAGTTATAACTTCCTTTGTTGACATCTCGAGGGTGAGGATAATGTTACCCTGGTTTCAGTGATCCCGGAGGTGTTAATTCCGGCCTCTGGAATCACCCTCATTTTTTGACGGAGTCCGTTCGAGGAGCCTCTGTTATGCCGTACTGACACATGTCAACCCGCCTGCACAGATCGCGACCGTCCGTTATTTCGGCAAATCCTGGCCGTCCGCCGACCTCCCATCCTCCGGTATCACCACTAAAAAGTGGCGGGCGATCACCTCATCTGGGATCACCACCTTGGTGATCCCGGAGAACGGGAGCAACACGCATCGGCTGATAACTGGGAAGTTATCAACCCCCCGGATATTCCGTGACCTGGGATCACCACCATTGTGTTTTAAAAAAAAATCCAAAACTAAACTTGGTGATTCCGGAGAACGGGAGCACCACGCACTGGCTGATAACGGGGATGTTATCAGCCCCCCGGATATTCCACGATCCGAGATCACCACCATTGAGTTTGAATTTTATTTAAAAATTGAATTTGTGGAGGATAACTTATGGATTCAATGGGTGGTATTGAGCTCCTGAAACCTCCTCCTCAATGCTCCAACTGCAATGTAGAGGAAATTATTCATACAGTGGCCATGCCTCAGGCCAAAAGCTTGGCCAAAAAAATTGGCGGCATTGCCAAGAATCTGCTGTTTCCTGATAACCCTCTTGAGCAGTTCAAAAATCAGACAAAATGCCACTAGTTTTTCCTTTGGATTGAAATCTGTTTTCAGTATTCTGGATTGGGCTCCCAAATATACTTTTACTGATCTTAGGGCTGATCTTGTCTCTGGAATCACTATTGCAAGCCTGTCTATCCTTAGGTGATAATTTCCTTGCAGTTTCAAAACATCATACTGCAGCATATGCATTCCTCAGGTGATAATTTCCTTGTAGTTTCCAAAGATCATACTGCAGCATATGCATTGGTGTTATGTTCTTTCCATTCTAAATATCATGGCCGTATGGTCTCCCTGAAACATCAAAATCTTCTGTACTGAGCTTTTACATTTTACAATACAATACAATACAATACAATACAATACAATACAATACAATACAATACAATACAATACACAACACAACACAACACAACACAACACAACACAACACAACACAATACAGAAGAAGAATCCTAAACTGTTTGCACGCTTTGAACATCAGCTACATCTAATGATCTGCCATATCCTCAGAACATTTAGATTAAAACAGAAAAGGTAAAGACGAAAGTAATAAAACCAAAAATTGTATTAAGGCATAATTAGCCATGATTTACACTTGGACGGTGTGTCATTCACACTTGGATGCTGGTTTTGAGCAACCAGGGCTCAAACTTAAGCAGATTTACATGTTTCTTCGTGGCAAAAGGATCAACCAGGATTAGATTTTACAGAAAATAACACAAAAAGTAGTTAATAGAAAGAAGAAAAAAGGTGATCCGGCCGTCTTAGCAAGCAACACAACGCACGGTAGGGGTCTTGATCTCCACCAAAGCCCAATGCCCAAAAAGCTTGACAAAGGTGAACTCCACATGCACCATGCGATTAACAGGTGCATTCAAGGCCCACTGGAAAATTTCAGACTGAATTCTAACAGTTCCCATGTTGATGTAGAGCATCCGGGCTTGAGATGTGATGCTATTGTGCACCTTTCGGTGCACCATCACATGCAGGTCGGCCTGCTCCACAGACAGAAGAATTAACGGATGATTGAGACATATTAGCAGATGAGGAAGAAGAGGATGAATCGGAATGGTCTCGCTCGAACCTGAAGCGTCGCCGGACTAGTCTTTTGGCGCGAGCCATTTGGTCAGCTGTGAAATGTGTAGATGCTTGGGCACTGGTCTCGATGCATGCTATTACGGGCAGATTACAATCCAATGGTCTCATTAATGCATGCCATGTTGGGGGGGGGGAGGGGGGGGGGG
>JAANSK020137345.1:3161-15381 GCA_011763485.2 Isoetes engelmannii
CTGGTCAGACCCAATGCACCAGTGACGCCACCCACCACCGGCTGGATGATGGCTTTCAGTACGGTGGTCTTGAACAGGTTCTTAATGCCGTCCCACAAGGTACTGAAGAATCCACGGCCAGCCTCAAACGCCCTGAAAAGGGAATCGGTCAGGCCGCGCTCTAGGTCTTGGGTAAAGCGCGACCACTCTTCTGCCGCTGCTTTGGCTGCGTCGGAATTGGCTTTGCGGGCCTCACCGTTGGCAGTCAATTCGAGGATGCGCTGACGGGCGGCGATTTCCTCTTCAAGCGCACGGATGACAGCCGGGTCAGTCGCGCCGATGCGCTTTTCTTCCAGCTTGGCGATGTTGACCAACTCGACAGCTTGGGCAAGGCTGATGTTCAGCGATGCAGCAAGGCGCTCGGCTTCTGCTTCTGCCTCCAGCGCCGCCACGCGGTCACGCTGGGTCTGGACGCCATTTTGCAGCTCGGCCAGTTGCTCGCGGTAAATCTTGTTTCCCGCGTCCATCGCGTCGGCAACTTGCTCGAACGCCTCCGCCTGTTCTTTTGACAACTTGACGCTGCTTGGCTGTTTGGCGATTAGCTGCTCGACAAGGGCGATGTACTGGGCTTCGGTGACCTTTCCCTTTTTGCGGATGGCTTCAAGGTCGCTAAGGTCTTTAAGGTAGTCCGGCGACAGACCTGCAAGCTCGGCCAATAGCTTGGCTTGCTCTGAAAGCTCTTTGTTGAATTCCTTGATTGCGCTTTTGCTAAAGCTCGCACGAATGCGCTTTTCTAGGTCTGGGGGAATGATTCCGCCAGCCGCCTTGCGCGCTTCGTCAAGGGCAGCCGTCAGTTTTTCGGCGTCTGTCGCGTATTTCTTGTAAACGCTTTGTATTGCTGTTCCATTCAGTCGCTCACGCTCGCTGTTCGCGGCCGCCTCTTTACGGCTCACATCAGCGACAACCCCGCCATATGCGCGCAGAGTCGCCTGCAACTGAACAATCCTGGCCTGCTCCTGAGCATAGGTTTCAGTCTTTTCTGTCTTCAGGCGGGCGATCTCTTTCTCAAGCGCGCCCAAATTTTCCAGCGCTTTGTTTTCTTGCGTTGGGGCCCCTCCTGCCGCAGCGCGGTTGCGCCTCTCGATCAAGTCAATTTGGGCTTGCAATTCGGCGCGAAAGTCGGCTGCGTTGTCTAGAACGCTTTTTTCGGCTTGCTGCACTGCTGTTTCGGTACTCTTGCCCCAAGACAGCCATGCGGTAACGCCGATGCCTAACAGGGTCGTGATGGCGCCAATCGGCCCGCCAAGGAATCCCAAGGCGCGCGTGGCGAGACCTGCAGCGGCTCCACCGCCTACCGTCGCCGCAGTCAATGCAGCCTGAGACGCGGCATGCGCGGTGTTGGCCGCTGCAATTTGGGCAGACAAACGGGCCTGCTGCTGCCCAAGAATCGCGAGTTCTGCTGTGGCTGCAGACCGTGCTGCCATGGCCCCCGTCAGGGCGATCTCACCCTGCCTGAGAGTTGCGAGCGCAAAGCTCAGGCTACCTGCAGACTTAGCCGCTGCAATCTGCGCGGAAGATGCTGCGATGGTCGTGTTTGCGCTTGCGAGCTGCGCAATTGACTCCTGACGCGCAACAACAAGGGCGGCCTCGGTGGCGGCCAGGCGTGCCGTAGTGGCCTGCGTTGCCACAACTTCAGCCTGGGCGGCGGCAAGGGTAGCGGCGCGTTGCGCTTGCTGGGCGGCGATGTAAGCCGTCAGTGACGTAACCGCGCCGGTTGCGCGCACGGCGATGGCAGTGAACGCTTCGGCAACTTTCAACGTGACAAAGCCAGCCGCGGCAGCGGCAATCAGGTCAAGATTGTTGGCAACGAGACCTATCGCATTTACGAACGCCGCTCCCGCACCAGTCGCCTCGTTTTGCTGGCCAACAAAGAGCACCAGCTGGTCTTTGAGTAGCTGGAATGCGCCGGAGATGGTGCGTACCTGTTCTCCCTGCTCCCGTAGCCCTGCCAGTACACGTTCGTCGGTGAACGCCTTCAGCAATACGTCCGTGGTCAGTTTTCCGTCTTCGGCCAGCTTTTTCAGTGCGCCTTGCGTCACACCCATGCTCTCGGCAAGTACGCGCAGCAGGCCTGGCGCGGCTTCGTTGACGGCGTTGAATTCCTCGCCACGCAGGGCCCCGGCACCGAACGCCTGCGACAGTTGTAGCATGGCGGACGAAGATTCAGCAGCCGTCGCACCTGCGACTTTCAGCGACAGGCCGACCGTTTCTGTGACCTTGGATACCTGCGACTGAGAGACACCAAGCTCACGCGTGGCACTGGTGATTCGCGCATACAGCACGCCGATGGTTCCTAGCCCGCCCTCGGTCAGTTTGGCGATGCGCTGCACCTCGGCATTTGCCTTCGCATACTCTTGCGTGCTTTGTGTTGTCAGCTTCAGTTGCGATGTGAACTTGGTGTACTGGTCAGAAAGTTGAATGAACTCACGCAGCACCAATCCCAGGCCGAGACCGCGCAGCACATTGCCCAGCGAACTGAATCCGTCACTCGCCCGCTTCGCAGACGCACCGGTACGATCCGAAGCATCCGCCGTCCGGTTCGCAGCCTGCTCGTTTTCCTTGAGCGCGGCTGTGCCTTTGACAAGGCCGGACGTGTCGTAGGCGATGCCGATAGTGGCGAGGTAAAGGGTCATTGTGTGTTTGCGCTGTTTAGGGCGACGCCATCAAGCAACCGGATTGCGTCAAGCTCCCAGACATCCGGGCGGATGCCGTAGAGGCCGAAAAAAGCCTGCATATCTGGGTACGTGATGGCCGATGGACCCATACCGCCACCACCACGTCCAGCACTGAGTTGTTGGAACCAGTTCCAAACGTGGAGGGCGGTTTCTGGAAACTCGACTGGATTAATGCCTTCTGCTGGCATCCTCCCCGTCATACGCTCCACAACCTGGAGCGTTTCTCGCAGCGAAGTACCGTCTTTACCGCGCTTGTTGAGCCGGAATTCGTGCTCAGCAAACGCGACAAGCTGGCTCACTGCGTCTTCGTAAAATTTGCGATGTCTGCTGAGGCTTCCAGAATCTGGTCCGCAAACGGTGGGTAGCGGCGCACAAGCTCGTATGCGTTGTCTGCGCTGTACTCAAACGGCTTTCCACCGAACACGACGCCGCGGAAGCCACCGATGCGGACGGCAGCACCGCGCAGTCCGATTTTCAGGTCTTCCTCAGTCATCAGCGATGGGCTGTCGTTCTTGCCCTTGCGCTTTTCTTGCCACTCGCGCTTGCGGAAATTGTTGCCGATGTCGATCTGCCAGCTTTTGACGGCTTGGGAGTTGTCGCCAAGGACGGTCACGAACCAGCCGGTGGGCTGACCGTTTATCTCAAGCTGGATTTCATGGCCTTTTTCGGATGCGGCCCGAGTGTCAATTTGCGCGAGGTCGAAGGTAGGTTTCATTTGAGGCTTTCGCAGGGTTTAAATGCCCGTGCCCACCCCCACCGCCCTGCGAAGAGCGAATGGAGATGGGTCGGTGCGGGGGATGGCCGGAGTGGCCGGGGAATAAAAAAAGCCCGCTGGTTAGGCGGGCCGCTCGTTTCCAACAACGAAAAATCAGTTCAGCAGGCTGGGCTGTGCAATTGACCGAAGCATTGCCAAGTCAGCTTCCAGTACTGGCTTTTCCTGTTTGCGCTGGTTCAGTCCTTTGCCGTGAAAACTGCCACGGCGGGCGCTGTCTTTGCACTCAAGCTCTTTTTCCATGCAGCGGTAACTCAGGCCGTCGCGCTGGTTGCGGATGTAAGCGGCCATTTCGTTGAATGCACGGATGTAGGCCACCTTAAATTCCAGCGCCTTCTTGCCGGTGAAGCCCATGGCCAGCAATGTGAAGCCATCACGCGTGATTCGGTACATCACCCGGCTTTCGCCCTTTGCGTCCAAATATTCAACCGCCCCAAAATTGGGGGCGTTGAAATCCTGCGGCAATTCAGCGCACAGGTCGCGGATGGCCCTAAGCACACGGTCGTGTCTTTTGCCAAAAGCGACGGCGACTTGCTGGGAACTGGTTGTCAACTGGTCGCCATCTGCGGTGATGAAGTCTTGGAAATTCAGTACAGGAAACTGGTTCATGATTTGACTTTCGGGAGTTGGAAAAGAAAAAGCCCGCCGATCTGGCGATGGGCGGGCTGGGTACCGGTCTGTGCCGGTTTGATGGGTTTAGGCTGCTGCGCTGTCCTGCACCTGCAGGGTTGTTTTCTCGGTCGCCGTGCCAGTGCCACCGGCAGAATTCAATGTGGCCATGAACTGGTAGGTGCGCTTCAGGCCGGTTTCCTGGTCATCAGGTGTCGAGCTGTTCAACTTCACCTTGTAGAGCGCGAAGGTGATGAAGTTCGCGGCCGAGCCAGCGCCATCCGTCAGGGCTGAAACAATCGAGGTGTCGGTTTCTTTCACGAACAACGCCGGAACGGTGCCGCCTTCAAAGTAGCAGGTGAACGAGCCAGACACCATGACCTTGCCGCTGAAAACATCAGGGCGAATGTCGGTGCCAACGGTGCCATCTGCTGCTGCGCCCTTGCCGTCAATCGAAAAGCTCAGGTCGGTCACAGTCGCTTGGCGCACGCCGTCAACCAGCAGGGCACCGGATGCGGCCACCAGTGCATCGGTGGTCGTCTCAGCCGTGGGCGCGGTGAAGTACGCAGTGGTGTCCTGCGTCTGGTTCAGGCCAATGGCGGTGAAGTCGATCTTTGCGTTTCCAGTGCCTGGCAGTTGGATGTTTGCGCTGACAAACTTCACATCAATGTTGCGCTCGGACACCATGGCGTCTGGGTAGTACTCTTCCACCGTGTGGTACGGGAAAATCTGCCCAGTGATGGGGGTGTACGTCACCTTGCCTGGCACGGAGATGGTCGCCGTCGCAATCGGGCCTTCAGCCGTCAGCGAAGAGCCATTCATGACCAACACCGTCAGCACCGTAGCCGTGATGCCGGTAATCAGCAGGTTCTTGTTCAAGTTGCCCATGGCAAACGAGCCAGCCGTCAGACGGATCCCCATGCCGACGGTCAAACCACTGGCCAAGAAGTCGCCAGCGGCGCGGGTGATGGTGTAGCTCGGGCCGGTGCCTGCAATGGTCAACGACAGGCCTGTGAGAGCTGAGACGGCTGCAAAATCACGGCGCAACAGTGCCGATAGCGGGTCGGCATAGGTGCCGGCCGACAGGATGCCGGTCAGGCTGCCGTTGACCGTGCGGACGCCGTGGCGGTTGGAGGTCAACTGCTGCGAGCTAGTGATCTCACTTTCGGTGGTGTACGTTTCCTTGGCCAGCTCGAAAGTCGAGGTTTCACGGCGCAGGACTTGTGCGCCAGATGCGCTGGCCAAAGTGCCTTTTGAGGCCTGGCGTTTGATGATTGTTTGCTTTCGAAAGCCTTGTGCGATGGTCATGATTTGCCTTTCAGTAAAAGCCCACGGAGGGCATAAAAAAAGCCCGCGTGATTGCGGGCTTTCATCTACCGGCGTGGGCCGGGATTAGGTAACTTCGATCTTTGCTTGGTAGGTGATCGAAATCGGGATGCAGAAACGGTCACCGTCTACAAAGCCCGTCGCAATGCGCGGCGTCTCCATAACGATGACTTGAATGGGCGTTTGCGGCAGCGTAGTGCCGCGTTTGAAGTGGTTACGCAGCAGCTCCGCGCGGGCCTGCGCAAGACCGACACCGCCGCCTACTGGGTAGCACAGCGTCACTTGAAAAATTCCACGCTCAAAATAGACGGCAGTGCCCTGGATGCTGTTGTCTGGTGTGCCCGGCAACAAATACACCCGCTGGTACGGCTCGTGCTGTTCAGGCTCAAAATCTAAGTTCTCAAATGCAGTGCTGATCTCAGGCGTGAGCGTCCCCAGCCGCGTCTCAAGTGCAGTCCTGACCTTGGCGATGCTCATTTATTGAATACCTACGGCGATCTGCGCGACGTTGCGTTGAAAGTCCAAGACGGTCAGGCGCACAATGCCGGCCGGCGCCTGCTGCGACCATCCGTTCTCCAGCCGCCTTGCATACGGCAAGCTGTTGGTCATATAGATGGTCTGACCGGCCTTCCAGCCCTGAACCGCAGCGATGGTTTTTGCAATCGCGCCGGATCCGCTTGCATCGTTGGCCGCACCGGTGTCGAGATTCAAAACGCCGATGCCGGTTTGCCAGTTGTTTTTGAATCGGCCCTTGTCAACTGGCGACTTCTCCACCATCCCAGACTGCAATGCGACCGCACTCTGCCGAACCACAAGCTCAGCTTTCGCCCCGGCCTTAGCCAGGATCGCAGCGTACTGGCGCTTGAATAAAGCGTTGCTCACGATGCTAGCCCCACGCGCCACAACGCCACCAGCTCGCCAGACCAAACCCGGTTGACCATCTTGATGGTCCGATCAGTGCCGTCGACCGTCAGCTTGTCCAGAAGCGTCGGCTCGATGGCCAAGCCCAGCGCAGCGAACATGGCCACTTCATCGGCCTGGGTCACAAGCCCGCCAGCCAGTTCCTGCCGGTTGGGCTGGTCGAGAAAGGCCTTGACTGGGTATCCCGTCCTGGTGATGCCAGCCGAAGCTGTCGCTGGGTCGTAGTCGCCCGTCGTCACCCGCACCAAAGTGCAGGCCTTGCCGAACTTGTTCAGTAGGTTGAACGCGGTTCTGCGGGCTGTGGCGTCCAGGGTCATGATGCCTCTGCCTTGCGGTCAGGTTCTGGCTTCCAAGTCATCCGCCGCGCCTTTAATGTCCGTCGGCCCTTTGCTATTGCAGTGATCAAGCGGTGCCGGCCGTCTGCGATGTCGCCATTCCAGTCCAGCAAGATGGGGCAGTCGAGATCGGCATCCATGCACTTGCGGACATGGGATGCCAAATCCAAGATGCTTGAACCAGCCCAGATCACGTCACCGACGCACAGGCCAGCAACCGGCATATCGAACACCGGGAGGTCCTTGGTGTCATCGACCAGGCGTGCGACCGAGTACAAGTTGCCTTCGCGGTCTCTGTAACGATCCTGCATAGGCTCAGACTTGCGGAACGTGACTTTGGGTGGCTTGCTCATGCCCGGACCACCCTGATAGTGCCGCCATTGCCAGACAGCAGAGGCGAAAGCAGGTTGTCAATTGCCCGGTACCGGACGTATTCACGCGCGCCGACTGCGTACGTTACCGAGATTGGCCCGACGGTTTCCGATGTAGTTGGGCGATCAAGATCAGGCGCCAGTTCGCCAGCGGATGCACGCAGGGCAAGTTCTGCGCAGGCGCGTTGCACCTCGACTGGCACGCTGTCGAAGTCGTAGTAGCCGATGCCGTAGCCATAGAAGGCATTTGCAGCGGTATCGGGGCGCGGTACCTCGTACCGCGGCCACGACAGCGCCTGCGTGTCGGTGCGACGGTAGCCTGTCCACTGGAGGCGGTAGACCTCCTCCATGTAGTCAGTGGCCTTGCGCAGGCTGGCCTCTTTGTCGCCGGTTGAAAGTGCAGCCCAGGCGGCATTCGCCCTACCCGCGTGGTACGTGTCGCAGTACGCAACGCTGGCCAGGCTTTCGCTGTCCGCGCCCGCCTGTCCAGTTTCAACCACCAGCGCCATGGTTTACTCGCTGGCGTCCAACAGTGCTTGCAAATCGGCCTTTTTGGCGCCTTCGGGGATGTCGATCCCTTTGGCGGTCAAGGCTTCGCGCAGCTCGGCGACAGTAGCCTTTTTGGCGCCTTCGGGGATGTCGTCAAAAAGCTCGTGCTTCTCAGCGTCGAAGTCATCCTTGTTGATGACAACGAACTCACCTTGACTCGGATGAGATGGCTTGATTTTGATCGTTTCCATGGTGTGTGATTCCTTTTTTGCAATGGAAAACGGGGCCGAAGCCCCGTTCAAGTTCAACCCAGCAACAGCGCAATGTGCGCAGGCTTGATGGCGGCAACGCCCCAGGCCAGCGAGATTTCGTACTGCATCTGGCGGTATTGCGCGTACATGGCGACTTCGAAGGTCAGGCCAGAAGTCGGGTCAGTGACCATCATCCGATCGACCGCGGAATCACCCTGCAACGGCAATGCTGGTGCGCGGGTAGCCAGTGCGATAGCGCTGCGGTGGAATGCCATGTTTCGGGCTGCAGCAGCCACCACAGTGATGGCAATCGCAGACGCGGCCAGTGCTTTGCGCAAACCGGGCGCAGCGAGGGTGATGGTTCCACCGTTGGACACATCGGCATCGCCTGACAAGACCACGTACTTGTTCGTGTCGCCAGCAAAGGTGATCACGTCGCCTGCAACTATGGTGCCAGTACCTGCGGATGCAAGGGTGATGACCGTTGCGCCGATTGCATAGCCTGCGGTGTTGGTCGTAGCCGATGCGCCCGTGCCAGCGGCGGGCGTGCGAATCTGTGCGGATTCACGAATGGCGAAGCCGTGCACGTCCATCAGCACACCACGACGCAGCAACCCGGTATCGGCTGCCTCGTTTGCCTTGGTCAATTGCAACAGGGTGCGCATAGACGCACCTGCGGCAGTGTCGATCACCAACTGGTGGTCGCTGCCCGGTGCACCGTTGTCCTTGAGGATTTTCAGCACTTGGGCAGAGTCGGCCAAGTTGGTGGCGAACGGTGTGGTGCCAGGGGTGCCGTAGGCGCGGGAAGCGTTGACGTGCAGCGCAGCCAGGTCGTTTTCCACTTCGTTGGTCAGAGCCCGCATCGCTTGTGCGAACTGGTCGCGGAGGATGATGTTGTAGCTTGCGCCATTGTTGTCCAGGCCCAGCTTTTCTTCACCGTTCCAACGCACCGGCACGCGACGAGCCTTGCTGATGGTCATGGAAACGCTGCCGATCGTCTGGTCGCCATCGTTGGGCGGCGTGACGGCTGGCGTGATGTCGCTGGCGGTCGATGCTGGCGCGACGGGCGAGGTGACTGTCTGGCCCACTGCTGCGCGGTCATAGGTCATGTCGCTGGACACTGCGGGGATAAGCCCGACGAGTTCGCGGGAAACAACGTCAAGGGCGTTGTAGAGGGTGGGGATCAACCCGGTGAGAGTGTTTGCGCCAAGAACCGCGCCTGTCTTTGGAATGGTCAGGTCAACCATGTAGCCGTAAACGCGAGCGGCAGCCGCCGAGAGGGTCGCAACCGGGTAGGCGGCAACAGCAAGCGCGACAGCCACAAGAGCCGAGGTGCGGAGTTTAGTCAGAAGAGTTTTTGCCATGATGTTGGTCTTTCAAATGGAAAAGCCCGCACATGGCGGGCCTTGGATTGCAGAGGAATGGTTTGTCAGTCGGTCATCACCACGTTTTTATCCCGCGCTGTGCTGGCCTGCTCGGCCGGCGACATGGCTTGGAACGCTGCGCGTGTGATGGTTTTCTTGCCGCCGGTACCTGGTGGCGATGAACCCCCAGCACCACCACCCGATGAACCAGAGCCTTTGAGAATCTGGTCACGGTTGGGATACTGCTGAACAAGCATGTGCAGGGCTTCATCGAAGCCAGCCAGCTCGCCAGGGTTGGCCGATGAATAGAGCTTGTTGCCGTTGCCGTCTTTGGCGACGATCTTGCCGTCTTCTATGGCAAAGGCCTTGCCGAAGCGGGCCTCCACCAGATCAGCAGGAATCGCCAGCTTTTCAGCGATGAACTTCGAGCGGCTGAATGCACCGCCGACTTTCTCCGCGTAGAGCTGCTGCTCGAGACTTTGTGACTTGCTGTTGGCTTGGTCGAGCTGGGTCTGGAAAGCCTTGGACATTTCGCCCTTGACCTTTTCAACCTCGCCAGCGTCGATCAGCTTCTTGGCGTCAAGGTTCGCAACGATTCCGAGCGCCTTTTTTGCGGCGTCAGCATCGTCGATGCCTTCAAAGCCTTTCAGCTTGCCCTCAGCAGACTCGGCACGTTCCCGGTGGGCTTTGGCCTCGGCGTTCAACCGTGAGATTGTTGCCGTGGTTCCCGTAACGTCAAAGGCAATCTCGGTGCCATCGTCTTTGACATAAACCGGCTTGCCGTCTTGAACAACAACAGCGCCCTTTTCATCGAGTTTGAGTTTCATCTAAGGTACTTTCTGCGCAACATCCGAAGCGCGTTTGCGGTGTGCCGTCCGACACGTAGCGCCCTCTGCAATCCTGCTTTTGGGCATGAAAAAGCCGCCCGGCATTGCTGCGAGGCGGCTTGTCTGTGGTGGCAATTGCTTGCCGGTTAGTTGGTCAGGTGACGCTCTTTATCTCAGTCACCATCTGCGTTCGTATGCCGCGCTTGTAGCACTCAAGGCACACGTCTTTTTCAATCTCTGTCCCGCCCTGGCGGCGGCCGTTCTTGACGATGGCGCCGGCAAGAATCTGGGTGATCATCGCCCGGCCACCGCAGCGCGGGCACTGCAGCATGCCGTCCGGACGGGTCATGGCCTTGACCCGCTGGATTACTTTCTCTGTTGGTGTTGGCTCGGACTGCGGAACGAGCTTCAGGCCGGCCATCGAGCGTCGTCTAAGAAACCGGAAGCTTTGAGAGTTCGCGCTCGATTTCTGCACGAACCTCGACTGCATTCGCCTCAGGATGCATGGTGACGTAGTCGTCCACGGCGTCCGTGACGTCGTAATCGTCCACCATGCGGGACCCGTTGATGTACAGCTTGAAAGGGCTGTACCCCTGGCGATGGTCGCTCATTCCAAAATCTTCAGTTCAATAACTCGAAAGGTTCGTGCACCACGTCCTGGCACCTGTATAACTTCCGTTCGCTTGCTTTCCACTATATACCGCTGGCCGGGAGGTATCAACACCTCTGACTCTCCGGGATTCATCGAGAGCTTCTCTATGTAGGCGCCTGCGGCCGGCCTACGGATGTGAAATATGACATCGCTGCCGCCAGCCCACTGCGCTGCTATCTGTCTTTTGGATGTGAAAGACTGAAGCTGGTTCCCCACCTCCAGATCAGACCCAACTATCGATTTGTCCCACCACTTATCCGCGTTGGCCACTGTCTTGGTCGGCGCCCTCCAAACTTCTCCGCGATATGTTGGCAGGTCATCAATACCCTTGGCGGTCAAAGCGGTGAATTGCCGATCCTCCAGCGTGAATTCACCCTCGCGCATGCGCTTGTTGATCGGTTTGTAGCCGCTGCCGGTGTAGTACCGCACCGCACCCAGTGATTCATCGGTCGCTTCGTAACCCTCTGCCGCCTTCACGGTGCGAACCTTTGCCATGTTCCCCTCAAAGCTGAGCCCCCGCCCGGTGTAGAGCCTCTGAAGTAGCGCCTGCTGCTGGCTGGAATCATCTAGAAAGGTCGCGATGGCATCCTTTCTTACTCCGGGCGGCGGCTTGATCGGGTTATCCAGCCCCGCCTTCTTGAATGCATTGGCGTCTTGAGCCTTCAGTTCATCCAGCGTCAGGTATTTGCCGGCCTGGCTGTACATGCTCTCCAGCGGAAGATTGCCCGTGCGAAGCAATGCACCGCGGGCCGGACCCAGCACCTCGTCCTGCTTGGCTGGACTTTGCTTTTTCAGCCAGTCACCGTAATTCGTGTCCGCCGGGATCTGTCCATCCAGGCTGGCTCGTGTCGACCTGGCGCTCAACGTGCCGTCAATGTCAATCCCAATCTCTTTCAGTGACCTCAGCACGTACCTCTGTGCCGACCGGCACCGCCAATGCGCCCTGCCCGGCCCTCCAAGCCACGGGAACCCATGCCCAATCGGCTTGTGCGAAACCGGCTCGTACAGCTTACCGTCGCGCGCCCGACAAATCGGCGATGTGCGAAGGTCGATCTTTGCATCCCACGCCGTGGCCTTGATGATGTCCGCGTTGGCCTCGGCGAACCGGTCCTGCACCACCCCGGCCATGTGGCCTAGCGCTGTGCGCGTGATGGCCTCAGCATCCCGGCGCGTGACCTCCGCCAGTCCGTCCGCGTAGCCCCGGGCCCGCGTGCCCCGAATCTCCCGGATGATCTGGTCGGACGTTTTCCCCTCGGTGAAGCCTTGCGCAATGGCGCGACGGATCAGCCTGGCTTTCCCAGCCTCCAAGTCGGCCAGCGCCCCCTGCAGAATGACGCCCTGAAACGGCCGGCTTAGCGCGGCGACGTAAACCTGTTCTGCCGATACTGCTGCGACCTGAACTTGCGCCGGCACCAGTGAGGCAATGCTTTGACGCTGGTAGGAGGCCTCGTAATCCACGAAATCCCGCAGCTCCTGACGCAGCTCTTGCCCCAGCTGCGCATAAGCCTGGCCGTTCAGACCGCGCACGCTGCCCAACAGGGATTCCAACCGCTCGACAGTGAAGCTGCTAGCGTCCATGCGCTCCAGGG
>JAANSK020137456.1:0-15378 GCA_011763485.2 Isoetes engelmannii
AAAAATGGGGGTGATTCCGGAGGCCGGGAAAAACACCTCCGGGATCACCGAAACCAGGGTAATATTATCCTCACCCGGAGGAAACAACCCTTGAAATCATGAATGCAAATTGCTTTTGGTTTTGTTATAGCAAGGATTTATTGAGATTAGTATGAATTGAAGTTGGAATCGAGGGTTAAATTTGCATGGTGTCCCTACCATTTTTTTTAGAGCAAGTTTGAAACTTGCCTTTCGCTTTAAATAGCAGTTTTAAATAGTGCTTTTTGTGGCAATCATTCACGCATGGTAAATCATTCAAATTTCATTCACCACAACAAATTTACATATTAACTTCATATTTTATACTAGAACAATTACAATGGCAAAGGACATCTGCATAATAATTAGTTGCAAATACTAGATGTCATTATCCGCATCTATATAATTAGGTTTTTATATGACAAGAACATCAAGGTCTCAATTGTCTCAAATTAGAATTTTTTTTAGAAAGGTAGTGATTCCGGTTTGAAAGGCCATTTTTTATGCTGGCATGCCTATAAAAATTAAGTGTCGTTCATTGCATAGCCATAGACCTCAAGAATGGTACCACAACATTCAAATTAACCCTTGGTTGGAATGGAAGAGCACAATAGATTCTTTTTAATGTCCACGGAGACTAAAAGGCCATGGGACCCATACATGGGTTAGTACAACCATTACTACTAGGATTAGAAGACCCTTGCCTCGAAATTTTTTCAAGGGAAATACCTTTGCAGTAATGATGATAGTAGCCAGTCAGTGACGAATAAGTTTGTATAAAGAAGGTCATAGTGAATGCTAATGGCTCAACAATTGAAGATATGCATCTAGAATTTCAAGTATGTATAATGCCAATGATAATGTATACGATCAACTAGATTACAATCCAAATTACCAAGGCACAATATACTTCTAGAATCATTACTAGAAGAATGACTAGACAACTTATTCAGTTCAATTGCAATACTCAACTTCTAGCAAATAAACTCGAATATCACAAAAATGGTTCGTTAAGAAAAACGTATATTTATACAGCTTTTTCACAATGGTTCTTATATGATTTAGGGCATGTATTTAGTGCTTTATATATATAATATATATTTATAGAGTGCGCACATCATTTTTTTGTTTCTAGCATTTTTTTACTAAGGTCTTACCCATGTATGTATTTTTTTTGGTATACTTTATGGTATTTTCTACGATGCTGGACCACAACGTAAAGTTCAGGTAGTTTCAATTCTGCCATTTGATCCAATCCTAAACTGCCACGTGTGCAACATTCTTTCCCAGAATTGGTAACTTGGTTGCATTCTTAAATATTACTTGCATTCTAACGGTCTACTTGCATTCTAAGTCATTCTTTATAAGTTACTAACATTCTGCTTGCAGACAGATTTGTTTTACTTCTGAAGTGAACACAATACAGAGAAATGTATTACAGAGAATGTATTCAGATTACTGTCAAGTTTCAAAACAGTAAAACAGCGTTTGATTCAACGAATCTTCCATCCTAACTGTGAAAGAGGGCACAACTTCATGACTGCGGAGCTTCATGAAAGTCTATATGGCACGTGCGTGCATAGGGTCAAGAGAAATTATCTCTTATACGGGATTTTTCTACAAAAATATCCCTCATATTTCATATACCCCTACCATATTTCTTTCAAATATATACGGAATTCAAGAAAAAAACTTCAATCCCATACTTATATGGTACGGTACGGTTTTAACCAAAGAAAACCCCCCTCCCGTACTCTCACATGTTTTGTACGATTTTTTCTGAGCCTCCCTCCCCCCCCTCCCCTTCCCGGGGGGCCTTCTCCTCCCTTCTTACACCTGCACGCTTGAGTTTCCAAACCATGTCTTCACCTTTGATATTAAAATTTGGTGCCCTGCTTCATGTAAATGTCTTCATTTAGGTCCGCAATCAAGAATGCTGTGCTAACATCCATGTGATGTATCCCCCAATTTGTGTGCATTTGCAGAAGCTATCAAAATCTAATGCTTTTCAACTTCACTATTGGAGGAAAAGTCTCATTATTTTGATGGTCTTCTTTGAATGAAACCTCGTGCTACTAGCATTGCCTTGAACTTTTGCTCACCAATATCTAGCATAATAACAAGGGGTTACTTTTAGATTTTTATACGTTTTTTCACAAGTTTTTTCTTTGATTTCCTTGTTGTATTTGTTGATGTATACTAAATAGTATCTCTAGAGTGCACCCTTTCTGGGCCCTTGATTTTGGTTGAACTTTAGTGGCATTCCCCAATGGTTTAACCCATATTTCTTACCTTTATTTTGAAAACGTGCATGCAAGGCTCGAGAGTGTCTACTTTAGGGTTAAAGCCTTGGCTTGGATTGGAGGAGTTGAAGCAGCCCATTTCTGCATCAAACTAATTAGAGCAAGGCAATAAAAGATTCCTCAACGCCCAAAGCCTGCAGGATGTCGGGTTTCTCAACGCCAAAGCCTGCCCAGCATGATCTGTGCCCTTTGGAAGCCGATTTGAAATTTGCAGAGGTAAGAAAGTTTGGTTTAGTATCTTTGGCTCCACCGCCCTTAAGATTCGATTTGGCATAGATATAGGAAAAAGCTTTGAAGAAAACTGTCTTCACATCTGTTCTTGTACATCATGCATCTTGAGCAAAACCTGCAAGAGCACTGACTCCGGAGAGGCACTTACGATATATTTTGCAGATGCAGTATAAGAGCTGGAAGATATGACTGCAGCTGCGCTTTTGCTTCAAAATAAATAGATGAAACTCTGCTTCAAATTTGAAGATCAAACTTTGCTTGAAATCTAACAGTAAGATAACTTTCGGGGATATTTCATAGCTTTTAGAGGATGTCCTGCTCTAAATCAGTGCCAACCTAGGAGCCTTTGTTTTTATTTTATTTTAATTTTTTAACTGGCTCCAACAACATGTCATCTCATAATGGTATACCCATTTTATATTATTCAATAGAATAGATGCCACGAGGCAATTTGACATTGGAGACAACTATATCAAGAATAAACAACCACTTTCAGTGACATATCTATAGACCCTTTTCATTTTTTAATCACACAAAGCAGAAAAATTGAAGCAGTATTTGCAACCAGCTCTAGTGGTTCACAATTTATATTGGCAAAACCTAAGAGTACTGATAACAGATAACAGTTAGAAGCATGCACCAATAATGATAACAAAAAAAAAAAAAACAAGGACTCTCCCTTAACCAAAAAAACAAGGCTCTCACTTTACATAGAATAGAATAGATTAGGGTTTTATTGCCAGCGAAGACTCATGGAGCTTTATGACTCGAAGACTCATGGAGCTTTATGACTTATGGTTACATGGTGCGAGCATAACTTCGAGCACTAGAAATTTGAATTGTATATTTTACAAGGGCGAACAATAATTATGGTCTACAGACTCAAGTTTGATGATGAAAAAAACCCCCTCCCCTCACAACGTGAACGGGAAAAGATCATCTCCCTCTCCTCTATGAACCCTAATCAAGACACCTTATGTTGTTTGAGAAGTACCTTCGCCATCTGTATATAGTAAGGCCTTTTTTATTTTCTGATAGAGTGCAGATGGGTGGAAGAAAATGAAGTTGAGGAGATTCCTTGCATGTCTTTGCCTTCATATCGAGTTGGAAGAGAAAGCATATTTTTTATCGACCATCTAAAGAGATGAAGATGGATGACAACGAAAATCTCTGAACGAAGATGGCTCCATCTCTGAATGAAGATGGATGACAACGAAAATCTGATATTTTAGTTTCAGGAAACGAAAAAATGCAGGCTCATTTATTTATGTTTAGAAGCTAGAGATAAGCGAATGACATGGTACATTTGACAGTTTAATAAACCTTGGCTAAACATCCACTACTTGACAAATCTGCTATAAGCCCTTGTTAGTATCGAACTTTTCATGCTATGTAGAACGGGCATCGGGATGGCATTCCCACCCGAAGACAGCAACCTGGAAAATCGGGAGCCCCTTTAGGCGGTAATGCTAGCCTGATGTACTTATGTACGTTCTACATCGTCATGGGCTCTCAGAAAATCCAGTACTGTGGAGAATTTCAATGTTGCAAGAATGACAAGCCCCGGAGTCCATGATGTGCTAAAGTACAGTAAAAGTGTGGCCATTCTCTCATTGATTTAACTTCAACAAGATGCTTGACAATACGTTGGCAGATCCTTTATACACAAGAACGTCTATGAAGCCAAAAAGTTAGAACATCTGAAAACTAGACGATTATTGCTGTTTTAGTTTCACAGTTCGCCAAGCCTGATTTCACTTGAAAAAATACCCTTTTAACCCATACTACTCAGGCTTAGTTCTCCAAAGAATCAAAGTTGAGGATTGAATAAGACGTTACTGTCTGGAGCTTTCTCAAATAGTTGCAAACTTTGTATTTGAGCTTAGTCAGATGGTTGTGCATGTCCATGTGGCCAAATTTAGCCTCGTGTGAAATTGGACATTAGAGCATCTTTGAAAATTATAAACATGAAATGCTACAGGCACAAGCGGGAAACTAACCTCGTGCTTAACATGCTCCATGAATACCTTAGTTCTACAAATACCATTGTTTTCTAGTGTACAATGCAGTTCCTTACCATCCGTACTTGGCCTGTGTCTGTGCTTTAGTTAGCAGACCTTTAGAACGTCTCTCTGCCAGCTCCATTTCTCTCGATTTCATGTCAAAGTAAAGAGATCCTATCTGATGTTTTCTTCTGTGCAGTTTGGACGGTTTTGCTTTCTCTGTTGAAGCAGGCTGAAAGAGCACCAACCAACATTTAGAGTCATGAAAATCAAGATCCATAGGACTCTGTTGCGATCTGAAAAATGTATAAAGTAAGGGCAAAACAAAAGGCTGAGAGAAATGAATTCTATGTCTTAGAAACCACAACAAGAATTTTGCAATAAGTCCACAAGACGTTGGATGCATTGAAGAATCATTCCTGATAAGTTATACATATGAATATGTGTCTGGGGCAGGCGTAACATGAGGATGACCCTTTCTCCATCAGTTTTCCAATTATTGACATGGTTCTGATAAGGAAATGGAAAACTATTTGGAAACACAACAACTGGTACTAGATATACTGCCTTTGGCATCTCCTAAAACAGATGTGGCCTATGTTAACTGTGTAGTGATATATGGGACCAAAATGCAGCCATGGCATAAAGGTGGAGTACTAAACATTATTAAAACTAAATAAATGATTACCTTATAGGCAGGTCCAAAAGCAATCCCTGTAACCCGAAGTTGATCTTCCCGGATCTTGTTAGCCCTCAGGTCATCCTGTTTGACCTGCACAATCGATGGAGCTTCTGCTGCTTTACCTCTTCTCCTTTCCATTTTTAAAATTTTAGAGATTGGATCTTCCTCGGGTTCAGAAACTGCAGCCTGTGATGTTCCCTCAATACCAGAGGTATCATATTGCCAGTTTGGATACTGAGAATTGCTTTCATCTCCATTTGCATATGCCTCACATCCTTCCCCCATTGCGACATTCCCATCTTCAGTTGTCTGCTGATAAGACCGCCATTGTGAAGGATCCTGATACTCTCCCCCGATATGTGAATAAATATTGCCATCTTCACCATTGCCACCATCTTCCTGTGGATAATTCGG
The DNA here is from genome assembly GCA_011763485.2 of Isoetes engelmannii. NCBI lineage: Eukaryota > Viridiplantae > Streptophyta > Lycopodiopsida > Isoetales > Isoetaceae > Isoetes > Isoetes engelmannii. The sequence goes on from JAANSK020137456.1 coordinate 5,652, forward strand.
AACAGCGGCTGATCCAACCTCCAAAGGCTGGTGATAATCAGGCACAAAGGTTGAGTGAATTTCTACAGATGGTTGATGATCAGGAAGAGAAGCCGAACTAATTTCCATTGCAGCGCGCCGCCCACCAGAACCCAGCACCCCACCACCTAGGACATGGCCCGTACCAAGAGTATGTTTTGGAGCAGGCAATACTAGACCTCCAGTCGTTACCTCCACGTCTTTCTTGACCTTGGGACGTTTAGAATTAAATTTGTCGTCCTGATCATCAATAAGAACGGACAAATCCACAGGAGGCTTGAACTCCACCGTTCGTTTTTTGGGCACTCTCGCTTTAGTGCCGGATGGTCCGTTTCGTTCAATTCCATGATCCTCATGCCGAACATTAGAAACTACGTTAGAACTAGAATTTTTGGGAGGAGGAAGTGCTCCAAATAAAGAAGAACGAGGAGGATCCTGGGACGCTACAACTGGTCCTGAATTGGACAATTTAATTTGCTCGTCAACAGAAGAGGGCAATGTACCTGCCCTCTTTGATGCAGAAGGTTCAGAATCTAACCGATTATGTGGTGGTGGCAAAGTCCGAAACAGAGAAGCAGAGTCACCTGCGGCATTTTCTGCATTAAACCGCTGGATGCCGGAACCTTTTGTAGGAGGAGGCAGGGAACTAAAGATGGAGCGCTTTGGAGGTGCTTGTTGAACGAATGCCGGCGACTTGTTCTGCAGGAAGGAAGAAGCCTGTACCTGCTTTTCGTCTTCATCATCGGAGCCATAGCTAGCCACCAGAGAATCCATCTATCAGAAAACCCTAAGCTTCCTTTCCATATATACATGTACATTGTATTTGTATGTCAGTATATACGAGTCCTTAGTAATAAAATGAAATAAATACCTATAAGGGACAATAATACAAACGTATTGTATATATGCCCATTGTACATACTAGAGTCGATGGAACAACGCTCGTTTCATCCTCACATTTGTTCCATTTGGACCCTTGATCCGAGGGATCTACTAGGGATATACCATATCCTCAAACCCTGGCCGTAGATCAGAAAAGAAGATGGGATCAAACCCTATTTTCCACGTCAGCCTAAGATTTGGGGGCCATAATGATACAATTTTAGAGTTCCAATAACATACATTTGAATTAAATGAACGACAAAGAGTCTAATACAGCTATGGAGTTCCAATAACATACACTTGAATTAAATGAACAACAAAGAGTCTGATACAACTTTGGAGTTCCAATAACATACACTTGAATTTAATGAACAACGAAGAGTGTGATACAACCCTAGAGTTCCATTAACATACACTTTGAATTACAACAACAAGTATGTAGAAGTCGAAGTCTGATACAACTCTCAGGATTGCAACAAACTAGACCTGCTGAACCAACACACAACTCTGCCAGAGAGATTTCCACATTGCAATTGTGGAAGGGCATGGCAGATTGATATAATGATTACCATGAAGTTCAGGTGACACATAATTGCTGAGATATGCTTACTACTTTGGGATTGTGTGAAGCTGCCATGCATACATATAACGGATAGAACAAGAACATAAGCACACTATGAATGAAAATGATGACTTTAACCTACCTATGAGGCACTTCAACCATTAGAAGCCTGTCATGTCAATATAGCCAAGAAGAGTTTCAAGACTCTAAAGGTAGAACAAGAGGAAGGAAGGAAGGAAGGAAGGAAGTAAGTATATTTTAACGTCGTAGCACTAGCCAGCATCCTAAGGACATACGACGGCACATGGCATGTTCTTGCTATCCCCCTTCAAGGAGCACTGCCCCCTACAAGTATACCAGGGGCCATAGGTCCTAGGATGCCAAGATCCTAGTGAGGCTCGAACACGAGACCTCAATGTGAGGGTAAAATGAGAAATATGACAACATATTTTACTTGTGGGTTTCACAATACATGGTGGAGACTTTAATTGTGGGTTTCAAAAACTTACTAGTGCTGGACACCGGAAGCATACATATCTGGGTACAATGCAGCTATGCATGTCTTAACTGAGAGCTCTATATATATGCTTCCAAAATATATAACGTTATCGAGCACCCTCAATAGTATAACACATGTATACCCCCTAAAACATTATAACACATGTATGAAATCAACACCATTGAGTGCAATACCTCAAACCCTATAGTATTGTGTAATTTTTGTTATACAGTATAAGAAAATTTGTACGAGCATACCCTATAAACGAGGATCGCTATCTACGGTCCAAATCAAGGCATAAGTCGTGAATATGCCCATCCAACAGCTCTTGTTGCCCTACGTCACCCCTCGTGTGAATATGCACCCAAACCAAAGGGGGTTTTAGAGGGAATTTAAATTAGAAGTGTTGGATTTAATGGTTTGTGTTATATAAAAATAATTTTGGACCCCTTTGGGGCCACAGAAACAAAACACGAAGATTAAAAGCCATGAGAAGAGATTGTGAAAAATCAAACAAAGCATATGTGTTTGTAAGTATCAAAACCAAAAGAATGCCACCATGTGATTAACAATATCGAATACACAATCTATTATGGGATGGGATTTAAACCCATAAGATCCTTAACAAAATATCCTTGGAACACAATGATGGAAATGCTAAAAGAAGGCCATTGGTTCAATAGCAACAATACTTGTATCGGTATCTATCTATTTATTAAATTTAGTTTTTCCGGCGAGTGGGAAACTTTTTGGATTTTTTTTCTAGGTTGGTTTTCTAAGGTCTTAAAGGTTTCTGGCTGCCGGAAAATATTTCTGATTTTCCAAAAATTGGGAAAGACATTTTGGTATGATTTCTGGGTTCAAGATATGACAGATTTGGAGTATGCAGCATGGAGGCCGTGTGGAAATAGTAGTTTTTATTGTATCTCTGTGGAACCAGACGCTGTAACTCTGTTTCTGTAAATTGCCATGTATATGTATGGCCAGGGTCCGCTTCATGTTTTCTGACGATGTCTTTTTGTCCACATTAAAGATGTAGTTGTACCTGTTACATGATAAGTATCATAGGGCATTATATTTTCGCTTTGCTTCCGATTCAGCCTAATTCAGATAACGGATTCACTCCTCTATTTTTTCCGGTTCGGCATCATTAATTTACGGTGATCTAGCTCTTCTGCTCATACAAGTCATGGCTGCATGCATGCCAGGTAATGATTATTGTGTTGCTCTTCCCTAAGTCTGAGTTAGAATAGATGAGACAAGCAAAACTCTCCAGAACGTAGATACTTTTATGCACCGTTTTCAACTGTGGGAACAGTTTTTAATTGTGAAAACAGTTACATCCCAGGTAGTTGGGAAGCATTTGGATTCGTTTTCTTTGCATCATAAGTCCCTGGCTTTATTGCTTTCTGCACAAGTAGCATTCCCTGCATTTTTATTAGCCATGCTCCTTATACTGTTTGTTGTTTGTGTGAACAGATTTGCTTATCTCCTTTATCTTAGCTCCAGATATGACTCTGAGAGGGAAGCTCTTTAAAACAAAGGCCTTCAGTATATTTAGATGTGCATGATCAGCGTATAAAAAGCTTCGAACTTTGCTAATCTACACCTATCGTAAGCTACTCCATCCCATAAGCTATTCCGGCAGGGATCCATAGACTGTTCTAGCAGAGAGGTATATTTCCTTTGTTGTTTTTCATGTTTATGGCATCTTTGGCTGGGTATGCCATTATTTGTTCTTTGCATTTGGTAGATGCAGAGAACAACGGTATTTTCACCAGTTGTAAACATGTTTGTGAAATTCAAGTTTGTAGATTATGGAGATCCAGAGTCCTTTTAGTTTGAATCTTGAATAGTCTTAGATTCTATAATATGTTTTATCCATCCATCCACTGCCTCATTGTCATAGATAATTTCCTTTCTGAAAGTAATGTAATATGTTTTATCCATCCACTCCCTCATTGTCATACATAAATTCCTTTCTGAAAGTAATCCTTCAATGCGTTTCTATTGAACGTTTTGTTTCATGCATTATATTGTGATACACAGAATCAACTGATCAGAACCTGAGTCTCCTTAACAGTTTTATACCTTCAATTGCAGATCCTCAACATAACAATGGTCTTGGTAACAATGGTCTTGGTAGCATGATAATACAAGGTACCAGACTTTTTTCTATATCTTTCTTCTGAGAAGTCTTAGATGTGGCAATTGCCAACCATTAAGGCCTCCATTCCTGATATACTACAGTAGCTACATGGCATGGCAACATTATTAGAGTTTTACATGTGAAGGTTTTTTTTTTTTCCTGGAATAGACACAATATGACACACAGAAGGTAGATGGTTGTTGCTTCATAATGTAAAATCTGCAAGTTGTTGAAGAAATCCAAGAGTTGCATTTTGTCTGTACGGATTTCCATCTCATGTTCTTGAAACTCATTTTTGTGTGGATTTCTTGGTTCTTGCAGATCCAACATGCAGAAGTAAAATAGCCAGTCTTAGATCAATGTGGAAGGTGTTAAGAATTCCTGGAACAACAAATTCGAAAGTCTTCAACAAAGATTACTGGCCACCTTAGAGGTATTTAAGTGTTTCTTGACAAATAATAGGCAACTTAATTTCTTTGAGTCATTTTGTACATTCATTGTTACTAAATTCTTGCATCTATCTTTTTAATTTCAGTCTTCTCTATGCATTTCAGTGAATTCTGTTTCTGGACAATGTAATGGACCATAATAGCCAGAAGCAATAGGACCATCAAATATCATGAGGTATGCATTAATTCTACAATTCATGACCATTATTGCTTGCATTAGAATATGCTTCTATCATGCTTTTAATAGTTACATGTGACTCTACTATATAGTGATACAGGTTGCCTTTTCTTGCCCACCAGCATCTTTGTCATTTTGCAATGGTCCTTGCTTTTTCTTGCCCACCAGCATCTTTGTTTGCTCACCAATTTGCGTGACATCTTCTTCCATTGCACATATGCAAAAGCTTAATTTCTTTCTATGCAGATCCTTTAAACGGCCTTTGCTTTGGTATATAGTTAAACTCATTACATGAAGAGGGACCACATCCATTAAGGGTCATGAGGCTACTCTTTTGGAAGGACCAAATGCACATTCCTGCATGCATAATGGAGGGTCAATCAGGTACGGCTTCCTCAAAGTATGAGATGCCATTTGAGCAAATCCAAATCTGATATTCATCTGATAAATTCTGTTTTACAAATTTGGGTGGTTCCGGACAAAGTATGCTTGCTTTTGAGACAGTATGTATTTTTGTCCATGTAAGGTGTACTGGCATGTGGCATGTACTGTTTGGTCTCATCCGCTGATTATATGTATAACTACAAAGGTTGCTACAAGGAAAGTACATGTCTAGATTCTGCATGATTTTCCATAAGGTAAGATTACTTTGATTTGTGATGTATATACTCAGATTTTTGCATTTTGGGCTGGAAATGCTTTTGGTGAATTATTTTCTTTGTTAATTCACATCTTTTAAAGACCCTGAAGTCTGTAAGACAAACGTATACAGATGGTATAAATGCCTTTAAGGAAGAATATTAATCATTTTGAACTTCTAGGTTTTGCATGATGGCCTAGAATGCAACATTGATAAGGCAGTGCTACTTAGCAATGGAAAGATATACTGTCATGTAGCAAAAGAGGAGAAGAGGATCTTGAGACTCTTTTTTTGAACAAGATATGCCTTCTAAGTTGCGGCATAATATTGGTAAGTTAAATTAAATTGATCGATTCAGCTTTGTGATCAATCTATGCTGTTGTTTACTTCCTCCAGACCACCTTTGTCAATTTACTTGGGCACTTGATAGCCCGTTCTACATTTGGTTTCTTTTGGGGGTTCACGTGGGTAGTGTGTTCTACAGAATACAACATTTTATTACCCAACATTTTAGTGCCCGTCAACTTGCATCCATTATGCATATGCTTTCTATTTTCTATTTGAAGTCCCGCCCATGACTAAAGAACCCATGGCATCTGCATCCCTCAAATCTCAAGTCCTTGATGCATCTGTTTTCTATTTTCTATTTGGAATATTGCCTATCACTTAAGACTACATTTACAATTTCAACAGTATTTATTGGTTGCCAATATTACTTAATGATGTTACTTTTGTGTGCCTTTTATGAAGTTATACATTCCAATGATGTTATTTAACCATTTTGTTTTGCATCCAACTAAATGGCTCAACGAGTTTTTTATTCCAATCACATCAATCACATGCTGACATCCCTCATATGGAGGTTGTTACCCTTCAAAGTATCGATGTCACTTGGATTTTGCATACATTTTGAACACCCCAATAGTGGCTTATGTTATTTGGGTTCTATATCTATTTTAACAAGCGATATAAGTGTTAAATGGACTTCAAGCTCCCTACCTTTATTCAAATTAACAGATGGTGATCAAATAGTGGAACATCATTGCAAAAACTTGGTTAGGAAATTGAAAAATAGTAGACCGGCATGTAAATACAACCATGTAAAGACTAATACTTACAATGCTAATTCTTCAAAGTTTTGTTTGACATTTGATTAATATTTATGAGCGCCTACTCATCGCATAGGCTGCTTGATCTTCGTGGTCGATTTCAATGAAAGTATTTATCAGATTGTGCACATTGCAAGTGTAGAGAATTATTGTTGCCTAATTTTGTCCGTACAAGTACAGATAGCATGTAAGAAAACACTTAACAATGGAAATTTTTCAAATTTTTGTTTTGAAACAACATTTACAATGGTAATTTCATAAAGTTTTGTTTGACATGTGAGAAATGTATTCATTATCTCATTGTTCATGGTGTAGGTGTAGAGAACTGATGCCTTACTTTATAAGTGTGAAAATGCATATATGAGTGCACATTTGGTGGTTTAATGACAATTGCATTAAGGAGTGATGTGAATTGCAAGCTTGAGACTCATGGGTGGAATGATGTATAAAAACACGGTCATCACATGGGGTGAACTATTATTTCATTCCTCAAAAGATTGATTATTTGCACGTGCCAAGTTTCCCATCCCTTGCAAAATCTAGGCAATGTTAGCAAGGTAGGGATTCTCCAAAGTTTAGACCAAGTTGAATGTCTAAATTTTTTATGTTCAATGTTCAATGTGAAAACCAATAGGAACAATCATTTTACTCCCAAGTTAATGCACCTCCTCTCAGTTGTAAGATTAGACAAGATTATTTTATTATCCACCCTTATATTTATGCAACTCAAAGTAAAAAATCATAGGGACCAATAAAAGACATAGAGGAAGAATTATCGCAAATCCAACTATTTATTGAAATACAACATCATCGATAAATGAAAGAAATAAAGTTCGATTCTTGCAATAAAATTGTATTTATGCCCGGCAACGCCGGGCACCCGTTACTAGTATATAATTGTAACATGTATTGGGCTACGATGATAGCCAACTGAATTGGACGATGTAGAGGCGAACAGATTCTGAGGAAAGTACAAACTCCATTGCAAAGACTACGCGGAATGCTCAAGATGCAACCAAGCAAGAATATGCTTTCTATGAAGTTCTTCAACATAGCAAAATTGGTTCCCTGGAAGTAGATGTGTGTATATTCTCAATTCTGCATGTATTCTCAATTCTGCCCTTCTATGCCTCATCTGAATATGCATTTGCATACACATGCACATGCACATGCACATGCACATGCACACGCATGCACATGCACATGCACAATACACAATGTTCATGCACAAACATATGCAGAGAAAGACAACAACCCTCGGATTGTTTCAGGTAACGGAAATCAACGACCCATAAAGGGTGCACTCTAGAAATACTATTTAGTACACCTCAATGAATACAATAACAAAATCATAGAAAAACCATGTGAAAAGACGTATAAAAATCTAAAAGTAACCCCCCATTATTGTGCTAGATATTTCGAGCCATGATCTTGAAGAAAGCAAGACATCTGAAAACCGCAATACTAAAGACTTGCCTCAAAAAAAATGGTGGTCTAGGTATATCTACTCGCAAAGTTTATGGTAAAGTTCTTCTTTCCAAGTTCCTTTGGCATGTCTTGTTGGTCCATGTACAGTCACGTGGAATACATCTGCTTTTCTAGTCATTAAAGCAGTGTGTTGCTTTTGCAAACCTGCAATTAAACCTCGGCTACCTGGGCGTTTTCTTATCCCCTCAAACCCTTCCAGCATGCATCTCCCTCTCTTAAAAAGTCTATTAAATGTCTGACAAACCGTGAAGCCCTTGGTGGCCATTGACCCATTGCATTGCATGCAAACCTCTTCCCCTTCTTACGACTTCCTTTTGATGGTCTCCCACTTATGGCCTCTATCCACTCTAGAACCTAGAAGAGGTGGCAAGACGTTGGTGTTTTCAAGCTTGATGTTTGGTTAGGATAATAAATCACTTCTTTCTTGACCAGCATTTCGGGAAAAATATTATTTGCTTCTGTGGGACTTCCATGTATGGAAAATCAGTGCATATGACATCCCTCTTATACCTAACCACACAGAGAGGCGGATCTGGAAAACCAATGAAGACATTACACTGGATAAGGATTTGGTGCAACTTGCTACAGATTCCTGGCGTCGGCTCCCCCCTTGCCTCCATCTTCACATTGGGCATTGACGGTGCAAGAGGAGCATTTCCATCGCAATTGTAAGTGCATCTGGGATAAAAGCATAATTTCTAAGCATCTAGTGCTTCTTTGGAAGATTGTTCATTGCCCAGTCAGAATAAATGTGAAGATCCATTCATTTAAGCCACAAGTAATGTGATGTTCCAGGATAATATACGATATAAATACCTATATTATACTACCACGTCACTAGTACATGTCGAGTATATCAACATGTACCTGACCTAGTTAGAGTTGTACCATGAGGTACAACCATTAGACCCATTATATTGCACATATCTATAGGATATGTCAATATAAGCCGTAGTGCCACATGGCAACCAGCCATTGGGTCCAAAATCGTAACCCTAGATTCGTGGGGCTGGAACCCTAAAAGTTTCTCTTTTCGAGTTCCGGATCCTTTACGACCTCTCACGAGTAGTGGAGCTTTCATTCTGCACCTGCTCCCTCGATATTCGACATCCCTCAATCATCTCGGCAAGATGGACGCCTTCAGGGGAATGGGAGTCAGCCAAGAATTCAATATGTCGATGATCTGATATGCAATGCTAGCTTCCCGACCGACATTAGGCCGAGTTTGCATCCTTCCTTAGCTTTAAAGGACCTCTAGATCCCAAGATCTCATCCCTCTAATGAAGGAATCTAACCTAGTGTTTAGATTAGATAGATTAGATCTTTTTCAGTATCTCAGTTCATTTGATGTGATGGATGTTATCTCTGTTTTGCACCTCTTGTGTATTGGGAAGAGGGGTAGAGAGCCAGAGCCTTCTAGTTGATGTTCTTAGATTAGCCACATTAGTTTTCAACTAATTGCGGCCTGTGCATAAGAGCCCGCTTGTGCTGTGGGTGGAGGGGCCAGACCGGCTGACAAGATGAACTTATCCATTGGTAGTTGATCCCTATGGTGTGTAATGTCTACCGGGGAACGTTGTGGACTAGGCTTAATACCATATGCACTGCGTGAGGCTATGGTATTGTGACGTTCCCCGTAAGTATACGGGTATAAATACCGTATCATACGTGACACATCACCGACCCACGCCCCAAGAGGTACTTGTTATGTTAACATGTTAGTCTGACTTGATATGTTAGCATTAACATTGAA
>JAANSK020137567.1:0-15376 GCA_011763485.2 Isoetes engelmannii
TCGTGGTCCCCAGTTTGTTGCCGGTTTCTGGAAGCGCCTCCTGCAGCTCTTGGGTGTGGACCGCAATCTTTCTTCAGTGCACCACCCCGAGACCAATGGGCAAGTTGAACGCACTAATCAGACTCTTGAGCAGTATTTGCGGTGCTTCATTAACTATCAGCAGGATGACTGGGTTACTTGGTTGGCTTTAGCGGAGTTTGCCTATAACAATTCAGTCCATACTTCTACTAGGCATACCCCTTTCTTTGTGAATTATGGCATCCATCCATGCTGGTCTCTCATTGCTCCAGGCCCTGATTCAGTTAATCCCAGTGCGAAAGATCATCTTGCCAAGCTCCGTCAGCTCTAGGTTGACCTTCAGGGACATCTTCGGCATGCTCAGGACCGGTACTGCCATCATGCAGATCAGCATCGCCAGGATGCTCCACAGTTTGCCGTTGGGGATCTTGTTTGGCTCCTGCGTCGTGACCTCCCCACAGCGCGTCCTTGTGATAAGTTGGACTCTCGCCGTTTGGGTCCTTATAAGATCATTGCACAAGTAGGGGATCGTGCTTTCCGCTTGGAGCTTCCCCCCACCACTCCAGAGGTAGTGGGTTCAAGTCCCGTTCAGACCCTTAAATTGTGACAGTATGATTTGGATAACTCATGCCCTAGTGGTGTGGGCAACTCGTAACAGGGTTGGGGTCCAGATGGTTGTCGTTACACTCCTTGGTTCCAGTCCCTTGCAGACCGATTTCGGTCCACCCCAAATTTCCCCGGTTGCAAGCCTTAAAGGAGGGGGGCCTTAAGGGGGGGATAGTGTGATGACCATATGGAAACCATCAGGTCTGGAGCGTGTGATTTGGTTCCATCTAAATCATCGTGGCCTTTTCGGTTAGGATGCACATACCACTCCAGAGGTAGTGGGTTCAAGTCCCGTTCAGACCCTTAAATTGTGACAGATGACAGGGATCTTCACCAATGGGTAATTCTTTTTCCTCCCACGTGGTTGAATGTACATATTTTTTAAGTTCAGGAGCTAAGGTATAAAATTACTCTTTGGGCTAATGTCAACAAGAATACAGTTATGTGCCTGGAAACCTGCCGAAGGTGAGGGTTTCCGGCGGGAAACCGGCAGGCGGCGCCATCACGAGCGGCGTTAGCCGCGAGTGGCCGTGAGTGGCGGCACCGCCTGCCGGTTTCTCGCTGGAGACCCTCACCTTACGACAGGTGCTCGAACTAAGCCACGTGGACCAGTGAATTTTGACCGCGTGGCAATTTCTCGACATGGCAATTTTCGTCACTTTTGCCAGGTTTTTTCTTTTTTTTGTTGGTCTGTTCTTTTTTCTCCAGTTCCAGCGAAGGGCTGCGAGTTTGTCGATGGCGATCTTCAATGTTGGTGCGTATACCAAAGAAGCGGTATATCAATTCAAGTGATGAGGAGTTTAAAGGAGGCACATGCAGGTTGAATCACTTTTTACATAATATACAAGTGCCCAACTTGGATTTTTCATTACCAAGTGAAAGATAGAAATATCACGTTATTTTCTCTTACTTCCCCAGTCCGAGATTCTGACAATGTATAAATATATTATCATCATCCAACATCTTACTTGGTTATTCTATTTTTTTATCAAACTGAATGCCTTATATGAATTGCAAAAAAATTGCAGAAAGTACCTCATTTGGCAAGAAAGTAAATTTAATGGGTCCAACATTGATCAGGGCGAGGAATTCCTACTGGCAAAATCACATCTTGGATGATCTCTATGAAGATGAATAAATTGTGAACAAATATGCAAAATCCGGTCGTTCTTGTTTGAGGTATGAATTTCCTCTTTTATTTTTTTCTTGAGTTTTCTAGCTATAATTTGGGATGTTGAATTCACTTTGCCATATGGTGAGCCTATTTTAGGGGTTATGAATGAATGAATGAATATATTAATCATGCTCACTTAGGACCTTGAAGGTCATGGAGCGAAAAAAGCACATAGTCACAACTTTAGCAATAGAGAACGTTATACCATTGTTCATACTGATACATGGGTGATGAATCCGCATACACCTATAGCAACACACCTTACCATAGTACATACAGATCGCTTGCCTTCTCATGAAACACCCACTCTCCATGGCACAATAGCAATATGTCATATCCGATTCCCTTACTGGGGCCAACCTCCCTTATATGTACTTTTAGTCATATAGTAACTTGAAAGAGGAATTTGAACGACAAGTATATAAATTTAAATGTTCTGGCTCACAAATAACTAATGGGCCACTTGTGTACCCAATCCTTCCTAGCCGATCCATTTAAAATGGAGGCATTCTAAGGTAAGAGAAGCAATTGGTCTCCGTGGACGATAAAAAAATCTATTCTATTCTATTTAAAGATGAAGGCATTCAAATGTTATCTTTATAAAATCTAAGGGTTATTATATCAAGGACTTAAAAGAACTCCATTTGTGTGATTGCGAAGCAAACATTATGGAAGGAAAGGAACATTGGAGCCCACAAACAAAATGCCTTGGCCTCCCATCTTCCAACAAGATCTGCTAGAAAATGGAGGCATTCGAAGGTATATTTACATTGCCCAATTTCATGGATGCCTCCACCCCATACATGTGGCCAAGGTGACTATACCTATTTACTAAAGCAGAATGTAACACCTTCATGGACACATTAGATGATTGGCCTCATCTAGACATGCTTTAGATATCTATCCTCTATAGAATGATGCGGGGCAAACCCTTGATATATTATTCTTACAATATAACCCTCTACATCAAATAGCAGCTAGAGAATGAAGAGAGGGTACCAACCCAAAGACCTCTACCCCCAAGGAGGTTAGCCCAAAGTTCAACCCTATCTCCAATAGTTCCTATAATATAGTCCCTAGACCAACTAGCATCTACAGAATGGAGAGAGGGCACCAACCCAAGGACCCCTAGCCTCTAAGAGATCTTTAAACCAACTGGCAACAAATATCAACTTGATGTCCTATACAAAGGGTTACCAACCCAATGACCCCTAGTCCTCAAGGAGTTCCCAAGACCAATTGGCAACGGACATCAGTTTGATGTCCTAAAGCCCGATCTTTTGTGGTGCGATCTTTTGTGAAAGTTCACCAAACTGTTGCCGGAAGGAGTTTCCTAGAGCAACGACACCAGTTTAATGTCCTAAAGCCCAATCTTTTGTGGAAGTTCACCAAACTGTTGCCAGAAGGAGTTTCCTAGACCAACTGGCAACAAACATCAATTTGATGTCCTAAAGCTTGATCTTTTCTGGAAGTTTGCCAAACTGCTGCTGAAAGGAGTGCCCTAGACCAACTGGCAATTGACATCAATTTGATGTCCTAAAGCTTGATCTTTTTTGGAAGTTTGCCAAGCTGATGCCGATGATGAATCGCATGATCGTATGGCCAGGACAGAAAAATCTGCCAAACAACCTTTGAGAACATGATATGCTTGCACAAAAGGCTAACATAATGGTTGAGTTCCCATGCTAAGGATGATCATTGAGACACCAACATCAATCTAATGGATGAAAGATTCCTGTATACGTGTCACAAATCCACAAGGGGGACAACTTGCAAGGGCATAAAGAGACAAACAAAAATTTTGCCCTTTGGAAAAGCCTGTACCTTGGGCCATTTGTTTATTTGGAAGTCCAACAAGCCCCCTGTGCAGAGCTAGTACGGTGGCTTCCGACCTAACTCGAGCATGATGGGCGTGATTGAAAAGGGCACTAGGCTTACCAAGCTGCAGCCGTAGATGAAGACATGCCAGCGCTAAAAGTCCTAAAAGTCCAGACGTGAGTAAAATTTCCTGCACTTTATTCAGAAAATTTCCACAAGTTGGCATCGGAAAAGGAGCTTCCCATTAGGTATGATTTTGCACCTCCTTATCCTTACTAATTATATTACATATATGAACATGCCCATCACCATGAATTATCGTGCTGCATTGCACATGTCTGATTCGCAAGTCTTTTTTTTCCCGCTTTGCTGAACTTGTGGAGCAGATTTACGCATCAAAACCTTGCTTCCTTTTTGGAAGCAAGAAACTGTACAGTTTTTGAGCAATAGAAGTCTTTAATTCGCCTCTCTTGCTTCAAAATTGGCCAAAACTGCAGAAATCCAGCCACTAGTCAATATCAAAGGCTTAATTTCGTTTACAAAATGAGTTATGCCAATGAAGTATACTAACCTGATTTCGAAAAACTTTCAAGCAATGGGGTCTCATAAGCCAGACCTTGTCTCAGTGCCTGCAATGGATTTTAGATAATTGACAACATTCAACATGGTTGGCCTTTTCATGGGTTCATCTGATGTGCAGAGAGTAGCAAGCTGCAGAACTTGCATCATCTTCAGTTTCCATGGTCCATTAGATATGACAGGATCCAGTACTTCACCTGCTTGGCCTTGTTTAATCATATGCCTGACCCAGCCAACCAAGTTTCCAACTTCTACATCCTTGAAATCGCATCCGGTTGGTTCCTTACCAGTCAGAAGCTCGAGTAAGATTACTCCATAGCTATAAACATCTCCTCTAGTGGTAGCTCTCCAGGTCTGTCCATATTCAGGAGGAATGTAACCAAATGTGCCAGCAATGTCTGTGCTTACATGAGTCTCATACGCGCTAATCAGCCTTGCAAGACCAAAATCAGCAACCCTAGGTTCAAACTTGTCATCCAGAAGTATGTTGCTTGCTTTCATATCCCTGTGAATGATGTGAGGGATAAAACCATGATGGAGAAATGACAATCCCCTTGCAGCTCCTAATGCAATTTTGAAACGCTTTGGCCAATCTAGAACCTCCAAAGCATCAGCACGGTTGCGCAGCCATAAGTCCAAGCTCCCGTTGACCATGTATTCATACACAAGCAACTTCTCCTCTCCAAAGGAACAGTATCCAAGCAAAGGAATCAGATTTTGATGTTTCACTTTCCCTAGGGTTTCCATTTCTGCCAGAAATTCTCTGTTTCCTTGCATCCTGGTCTGTGCAAGCTTTTTCACAGCTACTATTCTTCCATCAGGGAATACAGCCTTGTAGACAGTACCAAATCCACCATCCCCAATGATGTTGGTCTTACAGAAATTGTTGGTTGCTAGTAAAATATCTGCTAGGGTTAACCTCATTAGTGGCCTCTCAAACATGGCAATATTAATGCTTAAAGGCTCCTTATTTTTACTCCCAGATAGACTCAAGCTGCTGTCTATAGAACTGGCTGAATTAGTAAGCTTTGCTTTTTCTGCTACTTGAGGCAATGTGTCCTGCTTTAACAGCCTCCATCTTATGAACAAAAAGATAAGAAGAAAGAATGCGACAATACTGCCTATGATAATACCAAGAATTGCGCCAGCATTTGAGAGAGGTTGACCAATGTGTTTGGAAAAAAAGTTGCAGCTTGTACCAACAACGATGCCACAAAGTCCATCATTAGCCAGAAAAGAAGATATTGTAAAGTTATTGCAAGTAACAGGTATCTGTCCAACGAGGTTATTCCTAGAAACATTAATAAAGCTGAGCTCTGGAAGGTCACAGAGTCTTGCTGGAACTTTCCCACTGAGATGATTATCTGATAAATCAAGATAATTAAGCTGACTCAAGTTTCCAAGTTCCACAGGAATGGCTCCAAGAAAGCTGTTGCTACTTAAGTCCAAATAAGAAAGCCCTGAAAGGTTGCCAAGACTTCTAGGAATAATACCACCAAAAGCATTATGGCTAAAATTCAGTGCTTGAATCTGATGCCAAATCTCACTTTCCTCTAGAAATGCACAAATGCTCCCTGTCATCTTGTTTTCCTGCAAGTATAAACCAACAATGGAAGCCATGTGGACCATGGAGGCAGGCAACACCCCAGAGAAATTGTTCCTGCTCACATCCAAGTGTGTCAATGAAGAAAGATTACCAAGAGAATCTGGAAGCAAACCCAACAACTGGTTGCCTGTAAGATTAAGCTTCACCAGCCTTGATAGCTTTCCCAGATGTGGAGGAATGCTTCCACTGAGTTTATTGAATGCCAAATTAAGACCCTGGAGTGTGTGAGTTTCCCCCAACTGCCAAGGTATACTTCCACTCAGTTTATTGGAGGACAGATCCAATGTAGTTAAATTTGTAAGATGCATAAGCTCAGAAGGAATATTGCCCGAAAGATTATTCCCATTGAACAGAATCTCCACAAGCACAATGCAGTCTCCAATGCTTGTAGGTATTTCGCCTGAGAGATTATTCCAGGACAAATCTAGGGTTCCATGGTGCTGAATGAAACTTGAATCTGGAATAGCAATCTGCTGAAAATCTGCACAAATCTCTACAGGAATGGGGCCTGAGAGCTTATTATGAGAAAGCACAAGACAATCAAGCTGCATGAGGTCTCCAATTTGGGATGGAATTGGACCAACCAATTCATTGCTGCCCAAATTAAGAGTTGTAAGTGCAGTACATTTGCAAAGTTCTGGAGGAATGATTCCCTGCAGATGGTTGTTTGAGATTGACAAGATGGTGAGAGCAGTGAGCTTACCGATTTCAGAAGGAATTGAGCCACTGATGTAGTTGTTGTCCAAGAAGAGATGCTGCAAAGTCTTCAAGTTGCCCATAGATGGTGGAAGCTGCCCCTCAAAGAAATTGTTGCTGGCATAGACTTCTAGCAAGGTCTTAGAAGTCCAGAGTTCTTCAGGCAAGGGGCCAGTGAAGTTGTTGTTACTTATATCCAAGATTATAAGAGGCAGGTTGGCAAAGTATCCTGGCAAGGGACCAGAGAACCTGTTTGCTGTGAGATCCAACTGTGTAAGATTCAGACAATCTTTGAAGGTTTGAGTAATGGGGCCACTAAAATGGTTCTTGTTCAGAGTGAGCTGTGATAGGAATTTTGCATTGCAAATTTCAGGGGGAACAACACCAGACAAGAGATTGTTATCCAAGCCAAGGTCTGTAACAGAAGTACAATCACCAAGCTCAGGAGGCAAGGGACCACTGAACTCATTTGTAGACAGAAGTATAGAATCAACATTTTTCCAGTTGCCAAGCCAGGAAGGAACTGGACCTGAAAGAGAGTTCCCTTCAACTGTGAAGGAAACAAGTTTGTTCAAATTGGCGAGCTCTTCGGGGAGGCGACCGGAGAGAGAATTGAAGGCAAGATTGATAAGCTGCAACTCAGTGCATTTGCCGAGTGAAGAGGGGATGGATCCATTGAGCTGGGCAGCTGCAATGCTGATACCAACTAAACTAGTCAGGTTGCCAATAGAGTCAGGGATAGAACCTGCAAAAAAATTTGAAGAAAGATCCAGCTTCTTAAGCCTGTTGCATTTCCCGAGTTCTGGAGGGATAGGTCCTGTAAGGTGACATCCAGCAGCATAAAAGGTCTCTAGATTGATTAGCTCTCCAATCTGTGAAGGGATTGCTCCATTAAGTGAGGTCATACCAAGTGACAGATCAACCAGGCTTTTAAGGCCTCCGATTTCTGCAGGAATAGATCCTTCAATCGAGTTGTTGCTCAAATCCAAGAACTGTAATTTTTGAAGCCGTCCCAGTTCAGGAGGAAGATTGCCTGTCAGAATATTGTTGCTCATATCAAGTGTCACTAAGTTCTCCAGCTCGCCCAATTCCGGTGGAATGTTGCCAGAAAAAAAATTTGCACTCAGAGAAATCTCGTTTGCATGGTGCAGAGAAGCCAATTTGACCGGAATACTGCCTGAAAAGGAGTTGCTATTAAGTTGAAGCACCTGAAGATTTTGTAGCAGACCCAGTTCATCAGGAACGAAGCCGGAAAATGAATTGCTGCTTAAAATAAGCTCTTGCAGATTTGAAAGCTGGGCTACATTGATGGGAATGGTGCCCCTGATAAGGTTGGAACTTAAATCCAGCTTTCTTAGATTGGTCAGACTCCATAGCTCAATGGGTATGTTTCCGGAAATGCTGTTTGTGCTTAGATTCAGATATTCAAGAGAAGTAATATCTCCGATTTTTGACGAAATGTTTCCGTCTAAGCCCAAGCCGGATAGCGCAATAGATGTTACTCTGCCACTTGTACATGTGATTCCGGTCCACTGGCAAGGGGAAACAGAGCTGCCACTGCTCCAGTCTTTCAGAGGATCTGGCAGCTCTTTTAGCAGAGATTTTTTCAAATCTAAAAGCGCCTGAACTTGCTTTTGCTTCTCTAGATCCTCTGCTTCTGCAAAACCCCCCAACGCAAATGCTAGAAACAACAATCCGGAGCAAAACCCTGAATAATTCATCACGGCCCTGGAAAAAATGTGCCTGATGGCGGCAATGTAGACCAAACCTGTGCCTAGATCAAGACCAAAAAAAAGAAAAAAAATCAGACTCCAGCAAAGAAGATCTCAAACCCGAATCCGAAATGCAATAAAACAGTAGATGCAAAAGACAACATACCAGAATCAAAGGCGGAAAAATTGGGGTGGACGGAGAAATTTCAACCTTCTTCAATGCTGGGGGCAGAAAAAAAACTCCAGGCAGTCAAAGGCGACAATACTCTGGGGCATTCTTGATGCGAGACAGAGGTGGGTTATGTTGCTGAAAGCCTGGCGAGCGCCGGACTTGGGTGCCCAATAGTAAATTCCTGCCATAACCTACCCGCCATGATCAAATCTAAGCAAAAGGCAAAAGCAAACGCCTCAGAGCCGGGCCTTGGCAGAGCAAAACAGAAGTACAGAAACTACCCACTACTTACAAATCTGTGCCTTCTTCACGTGAAGCCCATTCCATTCCACTCCACTGCTCCGGCAATGCAGAAGAAATGAGGCCAAAAGGAATTGAAGGCCTCAGAATGATTTGGGCACCGTTTGATCCAGAAATAGAATTGAATCTAAGGAGATTTTTGGGTTTTGAATAGGCACGAGGGAATGGGAGGAAGAATTCCAACTGCCCAAATCCGGCAGTGCCATCTCAGGGCTGTTCTACACGATTCTGCCAGTTTTTCTGGCTCTGTTTCTTTGGGGTATGTTCTGGGCAGACAGCTACAGGTGTGTTTGGCACTATTCTGGGATAAAATTTTGCCTATCATGCAGCTGACCGTGCCTAGGGAGATGAGAGAGAGATTGTGTCTGCCAGGCCTAGAGAGAGACTGTGCTTAAAAAAATAGGTTGGGCCCCCTTTCTTTTCCTTGTTTGTACAGTTTTGTTCAAACTGAGAAGATCTCATTTGTCTTGAATACTGACCTGCTTCTTGTTGCTTGTGCCAGAATTGTCCAAACAAAAGAAATTTTTTGGTGGTCCTTTGCTTCTTTCTATCTGATTCCCTTTCTGTACTGGAAAAGATAAGGCCCGGATTTTCTGCCTTTTATTCCAATGGTATTCTGCCACTTAACATCACTTATTTTTTCCAAACAGTAGGATGATGATGATTCCGATGGAATTTTAACGTCCATGGAAGTCGTAGCTTATAGTGTCTAATTTGTCAAT
Source organism: Isoetes engelmannii (assembly GCA_011763485.2). Taxonomy (NCBI): domain Eukaryota; kingdom Viridiplantae; phylum Streptophyta; class Lycopodiopsida; order Isoetales; family Isoetaceae; genus Isoetes; species Isoetes engelmannii. The sequence goes on from JAANSK020137567.1 coordinate 9,404, forward strand.
TTATATAACAACTTCAAAATAGCGTCCATGGAAGTCGTAGCTTATAGCGTCTAATTTGTCAATTTATATAACAACAATTTAAAATAGAGTCGATGTTTTTAGCATGTCGCCACAGAGGCGCCGGTTTAGTGTTGATTGCCCTTCAAGCTACCCTTCATTGCCCTTTAACAAATATTGGGATGTTCTTTATTTAGGTATTACATAAGAGCACATTGGCAATCTCATTACTGATCATAGATTTTATTATTGATCACACATTTTATTTTATTACTGATCACACATTTTATCTATGAAGGTGATGATTTAGTGCTTGAATTTCATGAAGGTGTTGATTTAGTGCTTGAATTTCATTTTTTTTACACCACTGGCAAAAATACACCATTCAATCTCTGCCGTCCATTTCCTACTAGATCCAATGGCCAAGACATTGTCTCGCCCTTGATTCTCGCCTAATGTCTCCCAGCCTCAATCAAAATTCCCTTATCCTAGAAGAGTTTTCCTAAGAGAGAATCTCATACTCAAAGCCCAATCATCAATTTCACAAATCCAACATAACTCTAACTTCTCAATTTCATAATCTAAAGTTATGTTGAGTGATCTTGACATCTCCCATCCAATCTAAGCTTTTCCTCACGCTTTTTGCATTTCCATATCATGTACTAAAATCTAGCATGCCTCCATACTAAGTATCAAGTTCAAAATTGGTATGAAACCTAGTTTTTGGTTCTCCGGTCACCATGGTTAGTACTACATACATCTATCTATAATTTTTTGAAACTTGGTCATCCAATTCCTAGTAACTTCTCAGTTCACTAACTCATTACTTAGTTCAATATTCACAGTGTTTTAGTCTTCGAAATAGTTAGTACTACAAAAATCTCTCTATTGTATTTTGAAACTTGTTGTTCTAATTCCTAGTAACTTCACAGTTCAATGATTTGTTGATTCAATATTTGCAAAGTATTTTAGGTCTCCCTCTTGTCTCATGTTTCTTATTCCAAATTTCCGTCCCCAAGAATTTCTTCCCATCATGTGTCTCATTAGATCTTACCCCGCCCAATGCTCTCAAGTACTTCCAATCAATTAAATTATTGTTACCAATGAAGAAAATGATGAGATTTGACAGTTTTCTAATTTAGTTAATCTCGTTGACTAGTCAATGAGATTTAACATCGTTTTGTGGAAGTCTTTTGTTTATAATACCAATATATTCATATTCTTGGCTACCTGATGATATATTCTATTCAAATTGGAAATAAAGCATCAATAAAGTGTGCAATGTTTTGTAACTAACAGAGCCAACATTGCTAAAGATTTGAGGGCAACTAGCCAACCACCGATATGATAAAATAAGAGATCACACGGTGAACTTTGAATAATTATATTGAGAACATGCACAAGATTGATCCACTTTACCTGTGCCTTTGGTACAATTGAATGCGTCAAATATTAGAACACTAAAACCCATACAGATTAGGTTTGCTTCTTGTCTAACAACTCTTCTCTCAATAGAAAGGCGTGTAAAATACATATGTTGAATTGAAATATCTTGTCCTTATTGTAACATGGTCTTAAGACTTTCAACAAGAATTCCATCCTAGTGATGGACACCCCACAATTGCATGGTGCATGGACCCCATTTGAATGATGGGCTTCTATGATTGAAGGTTCCTATTTAGAAGCGAGACTTGGAATGTCACTAGAACAAACATAATTTTTCATATGGTCATATAGAGATGGGTGGCTTCATCTCATGATCATTGCACAAACTATTAACACATATAGAGATGGGTGGCTTCATCTCATGATCATTGCACAAACTATTAACATATAGTTATGTGTTGTTACTTAAGCATGGCATAAATATCCTATGACAAAACAATGAAGAATAGAGCAAAACCATGTCATAAATGTGCAATCAATCTCTTTTGCATAAGGGTGGAATGATAACAATGCCTCTCCAACTTAAATTTTTTAAAAGTAGACTGGATGTTCATGTCCAACAAAATGCCATTCATTCATTGGGATGGTTTCCTTGCTTATTCCTTTGGTTTTGCACATATAGAAGCCCACCATATTGCAAATTTATGGCATTGTGATCACTACTTATATAAGGCATTCTCTTTTCTGTTCGCACAAAATAGCCATCTAATATTTTTGGGCTTAAAGGACCCTGACGCTCGACACGCCCATTTCCAAAACCTTATAATTGAAATGCTGGATGGTCGCCACGGTTCTGGCAGATCTCCCACGCTAGCGTTTGGTGGATCTTCAGTTTTCTTGCTCTGCAAGCAATCCCTTGCTTTGGTTCCTTTAGCAAGGCTATATAAAGCTCTCTACCTATTCGACCATAGGCACAAGCTCTAGGAGGAAGCAGAAGCTCCACGCATTTAATCCGAAGCAGCAGATAACAGAGGACGAAGAGGTTAGACCTCTTTTTGCACTATAAACTAGCTTTATTTCAACAAGATTTAGGTCTCAATCCTCTTTTTGCATCCTCCAAATCCTTTCAAAGCATTCTTCTACTTCTTTTGTAGTGCAAACTTATTTGTCCTTTGGGTGTTTTGTGCAGGATGGAGCAACTCAGAATTTGGCCAGAAATTTTTCAAGAGCTCCCTAGGATAGTGCGGATGTGATTATTTGGATCCCCTTCTTGTCTTGCAAGGTTAGAATTCAAAACCTGCAAATAGTTAGATCAAATAGTTAGATTGTCATGTTTTGCAAAAATTCTTCTCTCTTTTCTAAATTATGGATTGCACTTTGAGGCCAATACGTTTTGAAAATACCTGGATTTTGTTCTAGTGATGCATGCTAGGAGTTTCTAGTTGAATTAAAGTACATTTGAGGATCTATCTCTATTAACCATAAATTGCTTCATCCTTGGATGCAGCTATAAGAATCTGAATAAATAGGTTAATGTTAGAAAAAGAAAGCATGCCCAGTTGGCTTGCATTGCATGTCATTTGTAGGTAAGCTTCATGTACTGGCACTTTCTGGCGCTGGACTATTTCTATTTAAGGATTGACAAACAAAAAAAACATTGTGAGCTTCTAACTACATTAGGTAGATCTTAGGTTGAGTTTAGGCATGTCCGAGACAAAACCTGGCATGTGCGATTGTGCAAACCCTCTTTTTAGGAAACAATTAGTTGTTTCTGGGTATGATGTGGAACATGCTGTAGCAATCTTGCAAGGTAAGACTTAGGGGCAAACAATAGTTTCTAGCATCATTTCTCTATATGATTAGCGTCTGATAGAAATGCAACGCCGAAGCAATTCTTCCATAGAGCAACAGTTGCAGCAGCTGCGAGCTTGGAAGGTAATAGATAGGCTAAACAATCTTATTTTGCTAAATTCTTTAGTTGAACAATCTTATTTTGCTAAATCCTTTAATTGATTTGGATCTGATACAACAAGCTGCATGGGCTAGTTCTGTTGATTTGAAGGTAATGAAACATTGTATTTTCATCTCAATTCAAAATTTCGAGACAAGGAGAATATCAGCAAAATTTATTCAACGTGAGAGTTGATTCAACATTGGTATGCTCCAGCGATGAAGATTATATTTAGATTAGAAAATGTTTCATATGACTTTTGCCTTATTGACGTTAGGTTTTCGGAACAGTAGGTGACATTGCTTAGACATTTATTGTGCGTATTTTGCTGTATATGAAATCTTAAGCCCTTATTTTGTTGTGTGACCATGACTTAAGCATGTCTTCAGATTATTTTCCATAAAACGTATTCGTATTCATTTTTAGGAGTAATATTTAGTGCAGAAATTCACTGTAGATAAAAGACTAAGAGTGTTTGTAGAGCATGCCATGGTTCAGTTGATGAATAATAGTTCTGATGTTCTTCAAAGTTTTTGTATCTGGTTAGAAAAGTTGTTACGGCTAGAAGATTCTGAGTGGCTCTTTCGCATGGATACTGGTTGTGATGAGGATCTTATTGGTACATTTGCAACCCAGGTGAAATCACTACATTCTTCCCCATCATCGGAGTTGTCTAACACATGGGAACAATGGAAAGAATAGGCAGACACATTTTCATTTTCCCACTAAAATGAATGGACAAAGGGATATACGGAGCTCTTTAGCAAAGCTTATCTCAAGAGTTCCAGATTGTGGAGAAGCTTGTATATGAAATGCTGGTTTGCTCATTAGTTTTGGCGTATGGTGTGTACACCACGTGTTAGAGTTATGACTCATAGAAAGCAGGCTTGAGCTTTGGAGAAAATATATCCATGTTCTTAATCGCCTTCAAGTAAGTTCAAACACTCGGATGTTAACAATAGAATATGTGACGTCCCCTGCTCGTATACGATGCTTGCATCATATGCAAACTGGAGATCCCCTCCTGCGAGCCTGGCTAGCTAACAAGAGGCTTGTTAACCACTTCGTGGTTAACATTGTGCACATGCTAGGTGTCAGTGGTGGCAGACTACACTTAGCATATTTAGGTTAGCATAAGTGTATGGCTTAGATTTAGCTAGATGTAGAGCTCAGATTTGCGGTCTACACTATATTAGACTGGAGCCTCTTCAGATGTATTCAGGTTTGATCTCATATTTGGAGAGCCTCATTTGGCGCACATTTCCAGCATTTCTTTGTCCGTATTCTTATGTTCTTCATTTGTGATCATGAGCATGGCAGCTTTGTAGCATCCGGTAGTCATAAACTGCTGCTGCACGGTGTATGCCAAGAACTCATCACTTCACAAGACCGTCCACCTGACATCAGACTCTTGATGGTGAGCAAGAGTCTACGTGGAATGAATGGACGTATCATTCATCCTGTCATCCTTCGGGATCTACCTAGCTGCGGAAGCGCATGAATGTCAGTACAATAACCATCACACAACATAGCCACCTCGAAGAGTGGAATCACCATACATGATACATTATCGCAAAGAACATAACATAACAGCAACAAAAGGGAAATTCTACCCAAGGCTCAGACTCAGAGATGGACTGACGACTTGGGTCTCCATAAATCAATGCAGACAGAATTCATGGCCATGGATTCGGCTGGCATAGAACATAGTCGTTGGGTTGTCCACTCCATCCGCCCCTCATGTGCATACTTTGCAAATAGGCTGATAAGTCTTGGGACCTGATCATAGCCTGCCGGGTGCATAGCCAGAGGGGCTACTCTTGGGTTGCATCTCTCTAGTCCCGATGAGGCAGGAAGGGACTTCTCCCTTCCAAAGAATCCATGCCCATAGCAGGCGAGGCAAGCTAGAGGGCTACCACTGCTCGTATACGATGTGAACCCCATTTAAGGTGGTCGTGCCATCCAAGAGGTGTCGAGCCCATACCAAGATCCTCACCCAGTGCATATTGGTATTAGGCCTAGCTCACAATGTTCCCCGGTAAGCCTTACACACCAGAGGGATCAACTATTATGGGACAAGTTCCTCCTTATTAGCCGGTCTGGCCCCGCCACCCACAGCGCAGGCGAGCTCTTATGCACAGGCCGCAATTAGTTGGGAACTAATGTGGCTAATCTAGGAACATCAACTAGAAGGCTCTGGGTCTCTACCCCCCTTCCCAATACACAAGAGGTTCGAAACAGAGATAACATCCATCACATCAAATGAACTGAAATACTAAAAAAGATCTAATCTATCTAATCTAACACACTATGTTAGGTTCCTTTGTTAGAGGCTGAGATCTTGGGATCTAGAGGTCTCCTATAGCTAAGGAAGGATGCAAACTCGGCCTAATGCCGGTCGGGAAGCTGGCATTGCACAATAGATCATCTACATACCGGATCCTTGGTTGGCTCCCATTCCTCTAAAGGCATCCATCCTGTTGTGATGCTTGAGAGATGCCAAAATCGAGGGAGTAGGTGTAACGTTCCTACCCGACATGCCCTTAACCAACTGGGCAAAATATCCGGATGCTGTTATGAGTAGTCGCTTCTACCCATTTATGCCGGGGTCTCGGGAACGACCACCAAGATCTACTCGA
>JAANSK020137678.1:0-15376 GCA_011763485.2 Isoetes engelmannii
TCCGTGGACGTTAAAATATACTTCCTTCCTTCCTTCCTTCCTTCCTTCCTTCCTTCCTTCCTTCCTTCCTTCCTTAATTCTCAAGCTGCGGCTTACAAAATTTTGAGCAACATAACTATGAAAATGGCAATGGTCTCGATTGACAGCTGTGGTTGAGGCAAAACAAATGAAAAAGAGCAAAACAGAAAAACCAAAGGTTATGGCACCCAGCCATGGGAACCCCATCAAACCATAGCCAACACGTATGGCAGCCATAGTTGCAACAAACCATAACTTCATTTGCATATGATGCATGATGTTTTGGCTCCAAGTATCATCAAACGCAGGCATTTTTACGTTTTAATGTATCATTACAATGCCGAATATTATCTTGGATTCAAATCCTCACATCACATATACTTCAAATGACCCTCTGGATCCAATTTAAGAAACAAAATTGCCTGTTCAGGAAATCAAATGTCCGACTACATCCACTTTAAGAACTAGAAAGCCCCATTTAGAAAAGCTCTAGTCTGTCAAGACGAAAATTAACAATCATGATAGAAGTTTAGGCTCCCCCAAAAGCAAGAGAGCACAAGCGGGCAATAGAGCATGTCCAAGCGGATAACAGAGGCAGAGCAACATAGCCTTTGCCTGAAAATGAAAACAGAGTACAAGCAACAGAGACGGAATAAGGAACAACATAAAGAAGCATCGACATAGCCTCTAGGTCTGAACGACATGCAAGCAGCACATGCCTCCAAGAAATAGGCTGCCATGTGCACTTCTACTCCTTTTAATTTCAAACCTTCCGAGTAGCAGGCCCGCTGCCATCAAAACCGACCTCCTATTTGGGAAAGAAGACCACAAAACGTCAACAAGCTGTTCCAATTGCCAGATTTCTACGATCTGCTCTACAATACTTGAGGCTACACCACTACCCCAGATACGGCCCCCAATACAAAGCTAAACGGTTGCACATTACTACCAAATGATTCATATACTGTTACTGACAAGGTTTGACATTGACAAAGCAAACATTGGATTTATTTGTAGCCCATCCTTTCTTCGCAGCTCATTCGAGGCCAAATTTCTTGTTTTGAAATTTTCTTTCTTTTTTATTTGAAATTTTGGAAGTAATCCTTTGCCACCGACCTTTCTGTCATGTAGCCTAGACAAGCTTAAGCTTTGCAAAAAGGAATAAAAATGAAAGGTATGCAGCTTAAGGCCACATTTCTTGCTTTGCAACAGCCTTGCTTTGATGGTTGCTTTTCACATGAAATCATGTGAGCAATTTCTTAGCTTTGCAAAGGAATAGAAAGGTAGCATGCCTTTATGCTTTGGCAGCCTTACAGGTCTTTATACATAACGAAGGCTATTACGGTTGTTAACCGGCTCGGGGTGTGGCTCAATTACCACAAGGTTTTTATAAATAATTACTTAGTTAAATGTTAAGATAATTAATAGGCTATTTGGATATTTAACCAAGTAATTATTTATAAAAACCTTGTGTAGTTGAGCCGCCGGTTTACCAACTATAACAGTCCTTCCTTTCCAAGATTGAACGTCCTCGTCAATCTTGAAGAAAAATTGTCCCATCCTTACTCCTTATAAGATGTGGCCTGTGGCCTCAATCCTTAAAGGTATTTCATCTTAAATCCTTATAAGTTGTTGTCTCAGAGGCAACATCTTATAAAAATACCTCTTAAATCCTTATAAGATGTTGCTTCAACGGCAACATCTTATAAGGATTTAAGATGAAATACCTCTTTAAGGATTGATGCCACATCTTATAAGGAATTAAGATGAGACAATCTTTCTTCAAGTGATGAGGACGTTCAATCTTGGGAAGGGAAGGATTGTTACGAATGTTAAACTGGCTCGTGGTTGTGACTCAACTACCACAGGGTTTTTAATAGTTACTTGGTTAAATATCCAAATGGCCTACTAATTATCTAAACATTTAATTAAATAAAAATAGTTTTTAAAAAATATTGGCTGATAATGGGTGATGAATCCGTTATTGAAAACGGACGCAGATCTGATCATAGACCTGTCAGATCAGCCTCAGTTAGGGTCCAGGAGGACATGGATTTGTACCCAAAGGCTCGATTTCACTCTTCTCAGCCTGTTTCTTGCCTTTTCCATACATTACCTTTGTTTCCAGATATTCCGACACCCCCTCAAAAAGCCTTTTGACAAAAGGTCTTCCCATATAAATAAGTCAGGATCCCTTTCCTTTGATTAGTCTGAATCTTTATGCTTCTTGCTTAAGCTCCTTATAGTGAAATTAATCTATGCGATTGGATGGCTTTGTTGAGTGAACTAAGAGCCATGCTGAATTGAGTTTGGTTAAAATGGTGTAGCGTCGTCATCCATAGAGCCAGACATAGCGTCATAATTAACACCAGAGAATTATTTGACCATAATTGTTGCTAACAACTATAGAACACTGTTTTCACCTCAAAAAACACCAAAAATATCATGCTATGGCTGACGCTAATACCCCTTTTCTCTTGTAGTGCATAACAGCCCAATTGCGGCAATGCAGGATTTATGAAGACTTACTTCAAGATTAGAAGTAGTAACTATTAGATAGGCATGAAAAAGCAGATAGCAAGGTATATTCGAGAATGCCAAATATATCAGCAAACGAAAGGTGAGCAACTCCAATTCTTGGAGCCTTAGAACCTTTGGCCGTTTCAAATGCCAAACGTGAAGTAATCAGTATGGATTTCATCACGGGGCTGCCAAGGACACAAACAGGTCATGATGCTCTAATGGTAGTGGTAGATTTTTTGGTTCCACGACATGCCAAGAACAATCATCTCCGATAAAGATCCGAAATTCTTGAGTGCATTTTGGCAAGATCTCTTCACCACAATGCAGACCAAGCTATCGATGAGCACATCATATCATCCCCAAACAAATGGTCAAATAGAACACACCAATCGAATCCTAGAGGATATGTTGAGAAATTATGTGTGGAATAAGCAATTGAAATGGGGAGACTATATCCACTTGGTTGAATTCGCATATGATAGTACCAAGCAAAAATCATTCTAGATGCCCCACTTTATGATAAACTATGGCTATCAATGCCTCACGCCAGATACTTAGCACAATCCCGTGTCCAAGGTAGAAGCATCTCAATCTCCAGTTTTTATACGATGAGAGCATCGAATTCAAGCATGGGACGTCACAGGTCCCATAACCCGATTGGGTTCCCATGGAAGTTAAAAGCTCTTATTTTATCTTATCTTATTTGGACCACAAGGAATGCCCGAGTATTCACACTCCCACCATACAAACGAGGGTTTGCTCTTTTTGGATAACCCAATAATATATCATTGCATATCAAACAAATGAGAATGTTCTTGGTGATGCATGCTTTTGGATATCAAAAAGTCAATTCTCCTAAATCCATGCTCTCTATATTTGGTGCGACATCCAATAACGAGCCCTAAAAGAAAAGGTACTTTAATAAATGAAAGAATTGAATTGAATTAAAGACTCAGGAAATAAACATATTGTCCAAACATGTATACATAGACAAAAATACAAGTCGATATCCATAAATTTTCCACTTTAATGCTTGTGTATAGACTTGGCAGTTTAGTAGTGCGAAATTAGTAAAAGACAAGGCAACTGAATTTCCACTTTCGGTTGTTGCTATTTCGTGGAGGCACACCAGTGACCATCAGGCCAGCACATTATTTTAGAACTTTCAAGGACTTTACACTTTCGTTTATCATCAGTGCTTTAGAAGTTCGATTATGGATCAGGAAGAGCAGATGAAAGACAGACGGCCAGATGCCCTTGGTGACTTTAGTGTGTTTCCGGATGAGCTCGTTTATCAGATCCTTGGCTTGCTTCAGCCTGTGCAAGTGGGCATCATGGCTTGTGTTAGCAGGTATGTTCCCTTCGTTTTTAGTGCATAATAAACTTAGAGTCTGTAACTGGAGCTGGAATTGGCTAGATTAATATTTATAATAATTAATGATTCAAAATCAGTAGTGGAGACTCAAGCATTCCTTCCAACTCAGTTGTTGCTTTGAACTTTTTCGAATAAAGGCTGTTTTATGATGTCTAGGCATATACTAATCAGGCATAGGAAGTTCAATATTATGACTGCTGGAGAAAAATCTTATGACGATGTATCATGTCTTATTATGGAACTTCAACCATAAATTCCTCTTCATATTAGATCAACATTTTGATTATATGAATAGGTACGGGCTTTACAAACTTAACTAGATTTTGCTTCACTGTTACTTGCTTCAGTTAAGACAGTCAAGCTCAGGGTGTACTAAGATTTTCAGCTTGCAAGTTTGATATTATACATAATGTTTAACAGACTGATAACACTGCTAGGCTGGCCTTTGTTTTTTTTATACTGTTTGATCTATTCTATTTCTTAGTCCATGTGCTCATTCGTATTTGATTCCCGGTCTACTCTCACTTAAAGAAGATTGATTGCACATGTAGCGTGTTTTACATTTTCTGCAACGAAGAGCCTCTCTGGATGAAGCTTTGTCTGGAAAATCATGATGGGTTATTGGCTTACGAAGGCTCTTGGAAACTTACCACTTTGAAATTGTAAGCTTGCGTTTCAATTCCAACTATTGGTTAAGATTGCTCAGTGTCATTACTAGGCTGATTATTGATCTGATGATTGAAAGTTCAGATTAAAAGGTGAATCCCAGGCAAAATTATGTTCTAATGTGGCACTCCATTTTAACGGTCAGTGATCTAGTTTTACATGATACAAGGATAGCTGTATTACCTCTGGTTTATATCATGTTTAGGGTTTCACTTCCAGGTTTCAGTTCATTATTTCTGTATAGACGTTGGTACAGGTGCAATGTGCAGCTTGATACATTTGCATTTGATAATGATGCTATTGAGCGGGTGGAAGGATTAGGAGCTGAAGAGTTTGGAACATTTTACGATGGGAAGAAACCAGTATGTAGCTTGTTCTCACTCCATTACGAACTATCATAAAACTCAGATATGGGAGCTGATCACTTTCTGCATGCTTCCAGGTTCTTTTACCGGATTTGATAGATGACTGGCCTGCCAAAGAAGGATGGACTGTTAGTCACCTCCAAGAAAAGTATGGACACATTCTTTTTAAAGTTTCGCAGGCACATGGAAAGAAATTACCCATGAAGTTTTCAGACTATGTTTCTTACATGAGGTTGCAGCATGATGAAGAGCCACTTTATATCTTTGATTCCAAGGTCTGTTTGTTGCTCTGCCATTTGAAATCTTAATATTTTTATCATCGAAAACTTTATAGTGCAATTATCTTACTTTGGTGATACAGTTTGGTGAAACTGCTCCAAGTTTGGTCTCAGAATACAAGGTACCTTCCCTGTTCAATGAGGATCTCTTTTCTGTTTTACATGGAAGCACGCGTCCGCCATATCGTTGGATAGTTATAGGTCCTGCACGGTCTGGTGCATCATGGCACGTTGATCCAGCACTTACGAGTGCCTGGAACAGTCTGCTTGTCGGAAGGAAGAGGTAACAGATGTACTTTTCACAACATGCTCATATGCCATGTTTATCTTGTAGCTGCGTCTTACAAGTCCGCAAATTCTTGGATGTACTAAGATGTAATCAGTATCTATTATTTTTCACTAGTTTAATAAGTTGAAATTGTAAAAAGTCAAGGACTTTGTCTGGCCAGCCAGTCTATACAAAAACGTTTTTGGAGCAGTTAAAAACATGAATTTTAACTTGGTGTTTGCGAAAAGTTTAATAATTTAATGTGTAGTGCATAAAATGCAAATAAGGTTAACAGACTTGGAAAGGCTTATGTTAAAAGAGATTTTTATGTGAAGCATAATGCGCTGGTAATTTAACTATTGTTCCTTCTCCCTCATAGGTGGGCCTTTTATCCGCCAGGAAGAGTTCCACCTGGAGTAACTGTACATGTTGATGAAGAAGATGGTGATGTGGATATTGACGGTCCTACTTCTCTTCAGGTAGGCAAGCTTATTAACATAGTGAAGCCAGAGAAAGTAATCAGTTTCTGCTTCTTTTACAGTGGTGGATGGATATTTACCCTTTCTTGGAGGAAGAGCACCGGCCTTTGGAGTGTACACAGTTGGCTGGGGAAACAATATTTGTCCCTAGTGGCTGGTGGCATTGTGTCTTAAACATTGATGAAACGGTTGCAGTAACTCAAAACTTTGTAAATTGCAGAAACTTAGAACTGGTGTGCCTTGATATGGCCCCTGGATATCGGCACAGAGCTGTTGCCCGAGCAGGTTCTCTGGCTTTACTGGAGGAAGGGTCGAAAAGAAAACATGATAAGGATTTTGTCACACAAGCTAACTTTGCAGTAGAAAACTTGGTGGAACACCTCAAAGACCACCCAGATCATTTTCTATCGGCCACCAGTGAAAAGGGCTATTTGAGCAGGTCAGACTTGCGTGATTGGCTTCGTAAGCTATGGATTACAAAGAAGGATCTTAAAGAACGTATTTGGAAGGTAAGAATGCTTATTAATATCTTTGCTGCCATATGCTTGGTTTATTATAATCATTAGCAATTTACTACTCTGTTTTATCGTCGTTTTTACTAATGGGGTTTGACTTTCCTTTAGTGTGCAGATATGATCCTTGATGCAAATGCTTGGCTGGAAAGACTTACTTGCATCTGTAACTTTTTCAAGTTCCCTTTTCCTGTAGACGAAGAGCAGTTGCCTGTTGGTAATGGCAGCAGTCCAGTGAGTTTACTTCTGAGTATCTTGGAGAAGTCTCCTTGTAGCATCTGGTTTGTTGAGCAGAAAACTTTATTGTGCAGGTGTACCTTGTTGGTGCCTATGCTATCAAGTTTTATCTATGTGAAGATCTTGAGATTTCTCTAGAGGAAGTTGGATCTGAGGTGTGAAATTTCTCCAAATTTGGAACTAGCTTGCTTGATTTTCCATTCATAATGATGTCCTTTTTGAATGTTGTTATCAGCTCGAATTCTACACGCTGCTACAAGAGAGTGGGTCATCGTTGTCATCTTATGTTCCAGAGGTGGTTGCAAGTGGTGTTCTCTATGCTGAAAATGGAGGCTACATGGTTGAAGAGCATAAATTGGGAGAACATGTACTTTCTGGTCAAAAATTCAAATTCACTACAAGGTGGTCTGCTTCAAGACATCGGCCAACAGGAAGGCTTAATAACAACAGGACCGCTGGGAATAACAATACATGGCCATATCTTGTAACAAAGCGTTGTCCTGGTGAAAATCTTGCCCAATGGTAATGAAACCTTCTGCAATTCTGCTCCCCTTTTCCTCCCGTTTTGTTTTCATGGTGTTTTTTTCCAAAACTAAACGGTCTTCATTTTACATCTACCAATCAAAAAACCTGGTGTTCTAGTGTCATGCATCTTAGAATATTGTGCAAAAGGAAATGGACTTTTTTGTTGAAGAGGTGGTGGTGGAGTGAGTGTGCATGCAAAATTTTCCTCATATTAAATCTTTGGCTATGTATTTCAAGTATTTAATGCTAGAACAGATGGAGTATATATCTTTAATGTCCTATTAATGAGGAGGGAACATAAGAATTTGTATTGATTGAAGAGTGCAGTGTTTTCTTGTTTTACTTCTGATGGCATTGTATGAATGACTGGCTGGTGGAGGAACTCTTTTTGTCCTTTCAATTAGGTTGATGTCTTACATTCTGTGCAGCTATCAGAAGATGTCCATGGAAGAATTTGACAGGCTGGCTTCTTTCTTGGGAGAGAAATGCCGTTGGCTTCATTCTTTGCCACTTCCTCCTAGCATTTTGAAATCGGATTCTTCAGAGTTGCGTAAGCATCGCATGAAGCTTGAGGCATTGGACGAACAAGCTCTTTCTGAGGAAATGGTGTCTGCAGCCTGCAATAAGGGCCAGATAAACAAGGTTTCTGCAGAGTGGCAAATATTCATAGATGTCCTTCAAGAACTTCGGAGTACTCTGAGGACGAGGCTGAGAACATGGTAAATTTGTTCTAATGCTCTATTAAAAAAGGCAATTACTTTCCATGCATCTTTAAGGATCGCATCTTATGATGGCCTAGAATATGGTTTTTTTTTTTTTTTTTTTTTTTTTTTTTGAGACAATGGCATGCATACCATATGCGTATTGTTGCATAGGGTGTCATTGCATATGTAATAGATGGAATAATGAATATTTTTTATACAGTGCAAACTGTGTGGTTACTTTATTGTTAATTTTTACACGACAATTGTGACATGGAATATTTGTTTTGTTTTCTATGGTGCAGGGATTCAGTACCAGCTTGTTTGCAAGATCAAGTTGAAGATTATATTCCTAATGATCCCATTGACTTGATTGGGGATGTTCAGGTACTCCAGTATATTGTGCCAAACCTTTGAAAGTAAATTTTCCATTTTTAAAATGATTATTTATAACATTGCCCACCTGATCCTCTTCCAGATTAGGGATGCTCCGAGTACTGCCAGGCTTCCAGTCTGGCTGCACACTGATTTAATGGATGACAATATCCAAGTGGAGAATCATGCCATTGATAGTGAAACCCTCGAGGGAAAGGACGAAGCTGTCGAAAAAATAAGGGGCCGCTATATTCTTGATTTTGGGGACGTTACCCTAGGTGAGATTACGACGTTACAAAGTTCCTATAAGATTTCTAGTTCTGTCATAATTTAACTCTTCTAGGATATTAGTTTTGATGTGTTCCTTGTAATAGGGGATCCTTTGTATGAGCTCATCCCAATGCATATCAACGTTTTCCAAGCAAAAACTGAGTTGCTGTTGGAGTTTCTGAAGGCGTACGGTCTTCCATTCTCACTTAAGGATACTACGAATGGAAATATTAACTGCAAGTCAAGTAGAATATCGTACCGCGCAATGTAAGTGTTCTTTTCAATCCTTCTGTACCATCGTTTTAAAGGAGATAATAAGGTTTACTTAATATCATGTCAACATGGTCAATGCAACATGGAACTCTTCTCAAACACTTGCTAAATCACTTGACAAAAGATTCATTATTTACTAATCGCAAAGTCCAAGTCCGAGGACAACTCATCTAGATAATTTTCTCATACATTATCATATGCTAGAAGGATTCCCTTCATCAAAACATTCTAGGGTTTCGTTGCATCAGTCCAAACGAATCCTACTGCCCCTTTGACCATTGCTGCTCTATTTATTTTCTAGTATTGCAACTTCTTGTCTCAAGTGTAATTTTGGAGACAGAAATGTCTTTCGTTCATTAATGTTGTAAAGTTATTAAAATCATTATTTGCATATTATCCCAGGTGTTATTGTCTGTTATACAAATATGATGCTTTGGGGCAGATCTTCCATTTGAGGAAAGATTTGAGGGCAGTCACTACATGGGAGGAACTGGAAGAAAAGTTATGGGGCGTGCTCAACACTCATGAATATGTGCTGCGTTTGTAGTCCCAAAATGTTACAGAAATAAACGTTTGTGCCATTACTTTCAAATACGACACATCCTTGTATACTAAACTGGTATTCTGGTGTCCCTTCTTCTGGGAAAGATACGGCCAAAATATAATTCACACAAATTGAAACAGGTCATACAAGAACGACCTAGCATGTTGGTAAGGTCCGTGACTAGCTGCCGATCGGTTAGGGGTTCAAGTACAACAAAAAGAATTTTGGAGCTAAAAAAAGGCAACCGTCAATGGTCAAATACTCACAAGATGCGCCAGGACTACATTAGAATCATTCTAATGGCCTCTAGGTGCATGGTGTGAGGAGTGGGCACTTGTTTTGGTTGAAAACGAGGTCAAATGGGTAAAGTAAGGGTATTATCTTGCTCCATTCATTGAGTGGAATTGAGTGGAGCTCGAATCCATTCTCATTTTGTTAATCAGATACATCTAAGTGGGTCAAGTAAGATACATCTAAGTGGGTCAAGTAAGGTCAAGTACTCACAGCATACGCAGAGAGCAATTAGAATAATTCTAATGTAGCTCTCGTGCATGGTGTGAGGATTGGGCATCTTTTTGGGACGAAAACAAAGTCAAATCTTTAGTATGAGGGCATATTCTTGCTCTACTCGAGTAGTGGAGCACATGACATGTCTTAGTTTTGTGATCTATTACATCTAGCTCGGTAAACTAAGGTGGAGTACTCACAGCATGCGCCAGAGAGCAATTAGAATAATTCTAATGTAGCTCTCGCGTATGGTGTGAGGAGTCAGTCAACATAGGCTCTGTTTAGCTATGAATATCCATTAATTGTTGGTGTTTATAATATGGTATTCTAGCTTAAAACTTAATTTTAAGCTTACTTAGTCTATTCATTTCATCTTCTGACTTAAATATCTTGGTCAACTGATGTCCAGTACTCACAGCATGCGCCAGAGAGCAATTAGAATAATTCTAAATGTAGCTCTCGTGCATGGTGTGAGGACTCAGGGTGTTTTTTGGCTAAAGTTTTTAACTTAACCTAAATTTTTTAGGTGATTGTTAGCTTACAACTAGCTGACTACTACTACTATTATCGGGAGAAAAAAAACATTCTTCCCATTTCTCGAGGTTGTTGCCTGGGATTTTAACTCCAAGACTGAAGTTCTAAGACAGTTAGTACTATTAGGTGATGAACAGTGCTCGATCTTGGTCAATCTGATACCATTGTGACGTCCCCTGCTCATATACGATGCTCTCATCGCATAAAAATCGGAGATTCCCTCTAGTCAGTCATGCTTGCCAACAAGAGGTCGTCCACCCGACGTCAGACTCTTGATCGTGAGCAAGAAACCAACGTGGGAGGAATGGACGTGTCATTCATCCCCTCTCCCTCGGGATCTACCTGGCTACGGAAGCACATGAATACAAGCACAAACATCATATCACATAATATAACGACCACGAAGGGCGGGATGACCGTAACATGATACATCTCAACATAGAACATAACATCATAATGCAAGGGGAAAATCCTATCTAAGGTTCAGACTCAAGGTATCGACTGATGGCTTGGGGTCTCCGGAGGTCATTGCAGACAGAATTCATGGCAATGGATTTGGCGGGCATAAAACATGGACGTTGGATAGTCCACTCCATCCGCCCCTCCTCTGCATACTTTCCAGATAGGCCGAAGAGTATTGGAGCCTGACCGTAGCCAGCCGGGTGCATAGTCAAAGGGGCTACTGCTGGGTTACATCTCTCTAGTTTCCTATGGGGCAAGAGAAGATCACTCTCCTCCAAAAGATGCATGCCAGTTACAAGCAAGCTAGAGAGCCATTGCTTGTCTACGACTTGAACCCCATTGAAGGTGACGCATCACCCAAGATGTGTCGAGCCCATGCCTTGCCCTCACGCAATGCTAAGGTATTAGGCCTAGCCCACAATATTCCTTGGTAGGCGTTACACAGCAGAGGGATCAACTGTAACCAGACAAGTCTTCCTTGTCAGCTGGTCTAGCTCCGCCACCCACAGTTAGGTGGGCTTTTATGCACAGCCCATGTTAATTGGGCATTGATGTTGCTAAACTAGAATCGTCAATCAAGAAGGCTCAAGGTCTCTACCCCTCTTTCTAATAGACAAGAGGTGCACACAGGGTAATCTATAAACATCACAATGAACTAAAATACTGAGAAAGATCTAAACTATCTAATCTAAACATACTGGATTAGTTTCATTTCTTAAAGGGCTGAGATCTTGGGATCTAGAGATCCTCCAAAGCTAAGAAAGGATGCAAATCCAACTTAATGCTAGTCGGGAAGCTGGCATTGCATACAGATAATCCACACACCGGATCCTCGGCTGGTTCCCACTCCTCTGAAGGCGTCCACCCTGCCGAGATGATTGAGAGATGCTCAAATCGGGAAAGTTACTACGGAATGCAAGCTCCACTGCTCGAGAGAGGTCGGAAAGGATCTGGAACTGCTGCAATGCGCACTCCCGAGATTGGAATTAAAAAAGAAACTTTAAAGGTTTTAATCTCTTTTAGCCCTACGATTATAGGGCTAGGGCTTTGAGCCCAATGGCTGATTGCCATGTGGCCATAAGGCTTATATTCACATATGCTTAGATATGTGCAATATAATGGTTCCAATGGTTGTACCCCATGGTACAACCCTGACTAGGTTGGGTACATGTCATGTACTAGTGACATGACAGTATAATATCGGTACTTATGTCTTATATTATCTTGGAACATCGCACAGATGAGCTATGACTCGGCCGTTAGGCAGACAATCAAGTCAGACTTTAAATTCGATGTAATAATGTATCGTTCATGTTATTTAAAAATTACCGAACCAATGGTCTTAATCTCACTTTAATAGCGGCGAAGGGAGCCTTGGGGAATAGGGAGTGCATTCTGTTCAGAATGCTAAATACCGTCTGAAGGTGCAAAAGCTCCAATTCGTATCACCGGATTTTCCTCATATCTTCATGATTCGTGTCTTCCCTCGTCATTGCCCCTACAGTTACCCCACGTTTGCCTATTTCGTTTCTGCCCATCCTCTTCCCCACTAAAAATCCCCTGCTATACCTTTTTCTTGTTATTTGACTACAGTGGTTTGGTTAAAAAAAAAAAAAACACCACTAAATTTTTTTCAATCTTCATTAAAACAAAAATTTTCATCCCAACAAAAATTTTGTAAAAAAATAATTCCAAACCTTATGGTACAAGACACAATTTGTGTCACTCGGATGGATAATATATCCTAGTATGATAGGTATTTTAGCAAAAATAGCATACATATACAAACCAATTTTAAATTATATAGTCAACTTTGTCTATCAAAACTATTAAAAATGGGTGAAAGTTTGCTACGATGTACCACCTAAATTATTTTATAGCAAAGTACCTAATCAACATTTTTCCACAAAATACCTGATCAGCATCACAACCACAAAATACATGATCAGCATCACAACCAGTCATGTCATGCTTTCAACCAAATATCATTCTCTTTGCTTTTATAAGTCCATTTCAACCCCATCTAAAACAAAGCATGGAACTTCGTTCCTACAAAATGATGTCAATAGTAACCATCCTTTTTTTTTTTAATAAGATATATATTACCCATTTCTTATCTTTGCCAATGGTATTGTGCAGATATCTTTTAAGACTTGCAAAGTAATATGATTTAAAGTACTCCATTCAATGTCTTCTTTATAGATGTTTGCACTTTTCTCATAGTTTGTGAAAACTCAAATAAGGTTGTCTTGTGAAATCCTTCGATTTTTTGAAGTATTGTACCCATCCTTTGCAAAGTAGGATTTCCCTCTTGGGTGACTAGGAAAGGCAAGCACGTTCTATGATACTAGTAACGGTGCCCAACGTTGCTGGGCATAGTTTAGAACCTATAAATGTTAAAAAATTGTGCATTTGCGTAAAGTAATTTCTTGGCCCTCATTGCTAAAATGGTGGACTCCCTTCATATACTTGTAAATGTTGAAAAATTGTGCATTTGGGTAAAATAACTTCTTGGCCTTCATTGCTAAAATGGTGGACTCCCTTCACATACTACCGAAGTCAATATTTAAAGGTAAATGTATCACATCTTGGTAAATGCTAATTTCTAGGTTGCCTATTTCCAAAATACATTATTTAAAGGTAAATGTATCACATCTTGGTAAACGCTAACTTCTATGTTGCCTATTTCCAAAATACATGCATGAACGAATATGAATGAGAATGAGGACTTCTATGTATGAGAATATGAACATATTTTGTTTGGTTGCACTTTTGATAAATGCAAGATTTGCAAATGAGCACCAGCATGAATTCGTATTTCAATTTGTTGAATTATGAAGTGCCGCAGGGCTCAAAACATTAACAAAAGTGATTTATGGAATTCATCCACAAGGTAGGAACAAACATGGTAGATGGAAGTAACATTAGTGCATTTGCACAATATTATGAAGTACAATTTGACAGCTATTCAACAGTTTTTGAGGCAGGTTGGTGAGCTATGCAACAACTTTGCAATTAGCTTTTCACAACTGCCATGTTATAAAGCTAACACAACTTTGCAAATAGCTTTTCACAGCTGCCATGTTACAACGCTAACACAGACCCGATATGAAAATCTTCTTAGATGCAACTTCAAAATATCGAGAACCTTTTTTGTAATAAAACTCTTTGAACTGTGGCACCTTTCTGCTGCACCTTATCAGGGTGAACACAAAGTGATGCCTTACGTATACTTTCTTCACACTTTCTTCACAGATGCTCTTGTAATAAGATATGTTAAAAAAACTGGCTGCCAACGACTGCAATAAAATCCTTATTACTAACAAAACTGTAACCTGCATATATGACATACATATTGGAGTGTAGAAAGGAGGACACGTAAGTTTCCTTTCTTGCCAACAGCCCAGCGCTTGATCTCTGTATTTAAGGACTCATAGACCCTCTGCAAACATGTAGAAACAGAAACAAATAATGAAAAGCAAGACAACCATCACCAAAACATAACTGCTGGCTTTCTACAAAGGTAATGTTGTTACCCCTAAAGGCAAATGTAACTGTAACTGTAAACTGCTATAGAACTTGAGAGAATGTACAGATCAAGTGCAATCATTGTTTGCCACCTGCATAATTCCTGTAGCTCCAATTGGCTATTTTATTCCCTTTCCATGCAAGGAGATCCTTGCACTGATTCCTGGACATATTGGCAGGAAGTTCTAAGCATTCTACCCATTGAAGAAGAAGAAATGGTGTAACGGAACTGAAGGGGACATATCCATGGGATGAAGCAGACCATGGCATGAAGTAGACTGATTGCTATACCTAGAACATTCCTTTGCACTTAGTGCAAACATTTGAACATGAACTCATATGATTGGCATGGAGCAGACTATCATAACTGGAATATCTTTGCAAGATTGGGATATAAAGTTTGTAACCGCAGCCATGTCGCGGAACCCTCCTGAACTTCCTTAAAAGTATATGCAAGAAATGGCATCAGTAATTAAGTTCTTCACTGCAACCACAGCCATGTCGCGGAACCCTCCTGAACTTCCTTAAAAGTATATGCAAGAAATGGCATCAGTAATTAAGTTCTTCACTGCAAAAAATTGCATATCTGGAGACTTATGCAAAGAAACAACATAAACGGGGGTTTTTTCCTTTTTCTAGGTACACTCTGCTTTACCGTGGATCCAATCCGGTTTATGGGAAATCCCTTGGCTCAAGAAAAAAGGTGAGATATAGCTATGGCCCGTTGCTTCAGGAAATAAAGCACACACCTCTGCCAGCGAGATTCTCAGCATAATGAATCAACTACTGGCACTTGACACGGAGTTCCGGAACTGCTTCAAAAAGCTTCGAGACACCATAGCCACCGGAAGTAAGAGCTTGCTGTCTTTGCTTCAAAAAATTTGCTGCAACTGGTAAATTGCATTGATCAAAAGCGATATATAAAGTTCTTGAATC
>JAANSK020137789.1:0-25889 GCA_011763485.2 Isoetes engelmannii
TATACACCCATATGCCTACACATCTATCATACCTATACACCTATCATACCTATGACTTATACACCTATCATACTTATGACTTATACACCTATCATACATATACACCCATACCTATCACCTGTACACCTATGGTACCTATACACCTATCATACCTATACAGCATTCTATTTTGGCCTTTTTGCAAACTTTCAGATAAAATTTCTATTTTTAGACTGAGATGCTTATCCATGAGCATCTAGAACATTCTAGGACCTTCCAAAACATCCTATTTTGGCTTTTGTCGCAGTTTCAGAAAAACTTTTTATTATTTTTAGATTGAGGTGCTTACCCATGAGCATCTAGAATAATCTAGAATATGCCTGGACATTCTATTTTGGTTTTTTGGCAAATTTCAAAACACTTTCTATTTTTAGACTTACTTGCTTACTTGTGAGCATCTAGAACACTCTAGAACATTCTATTTTTAGTCTTGGAAAAAACTTTCTATTTTTAGATTTGAGGTCCTTACCCATGAGCATCTAGAATATTTTAGAACATTCTAGAGGCATCTAGAGCTTTCTAGAGTGTTCTATTTAATTATATTATAGCCTTAACTATATTTGAACCATTAATCTTTGAAAGAAACCATTGCTTGGTCTAGTGGTTAGGATGGGGGATTGGAGGGCCACTCACCAAGGTTCGAATCCCTTCCAAAACAATAAAACTTTCAAACAAAGGAATTTTCCCCTCCCATTATAAGTTAGACGACGGAGATCGCGCCACGTGAAGCCTTCCTGGCCGTTGATAGGGCAGACCCTACATACTCACGGACGCTATAGCTTTATATTATTGGACTACATTCTTGTATGGTGTACATATATTATTGGACTACATTCTTGTATGGTGTACATAATATTGGTTCTTCCAATGTATTAACAATAATGTATTCATTTTTTCTTGTAGATTTACCGTAGGGTTGATGCCTAGAGGGTTCACCAAAGTGCATATAGCATGTGCGTTCCTTGGGTATGGAGAAACCCCTGCTATACGACCCCCCTCCACAGGAACCCCCCGTTGATAGGGCAGACCCTACATACTCACGGACGCTATAGCTTTATATTATTGGACTACATTCTTGTATGGTGTACATATATTATTGGACTACATTCTTGTATGGTGTACATAATATTGGTTCTTCCAATGTATTAACAATAATGTATTCATTTTTTCTTGTAGATTTACCGTAGGGTTGATGCCTAGAGGGTTCACCAAAGTGCATATAGCATGTGCGTTCCTTGGGTATGGAGAAACCCCTGCTATACGACCCCCCTCCACAGGAACCCCTATGTATACAGTCTTGTGCTGTCGTAGCTCAATATCCTATTCTCTACTTTTACACCCAGTCTAATCCTAATTAACCCTACTCTTGACCCCTATGTATACAGTCTTCTGATGTAGCTCATTTTTCTTGTAGATTTACCATAGGGTTGATGCCCAGAGGGTTCACCTCTATACCAAGTGCATATAGCATGTGCGTTCCTTGGATATGGAGAAACCCCTATTATACGACTCCCCCTCCACAGGAACCCCTATGTATACAGTCTTGTGCTGTCGTAGCTCAATATCCTATTCTCTACTTTTACACCCAGTCTAATCCTAATTAACCCTACTCTTGTCCATAATTTTACGTTGAGTAGACTATTCGTCGACCTACTCTCTACCTTATATTTACCTTCAAGCTAGGAAAGTTGCAAGCTCCACTAGTTTTGTTAAATGCCAATGCCAGTCATACTATACTTGTAGTTGATTTTGCCTATGGAGCTCGTTGACAACCCATTGAAAGCAGACCGAGAGCTATAGACATATGTTCTATAATATCATATTTCTAAATACCTCGTACTCAATTCAATGGTTCTATGGTTTATAGTTCACACTTAATTTAATAGTTCCATGGTTTAGGGCCAATTCAATTAAAATATTTGTTTTGATGTGTTATGGGAGAAGTTGTTTCTTTTTTGAAAAAAATAAATGAAAAAACCAAAAAGAGTTGACATGCTAAAGATGTCATGTGAACCATTGAAGGAAACAAATCCCCCATAACACACCAAAACAAAGATTTATTTTTTATTTTTATTTTTTTTGGTAGATATAGTTGTTGTTGCTTTATTTTATTTTGTTTTTTTTTATTTTTTGTAGCTTGTATTTTGTAAGCAATTTCAAACATAATGGGTTTGAGTTTTTTGTCGGTTTTTGTGTTCATGCTAAGCTCTTCTACTATTACGAGTTTGAATTTTTTGTGGTTTTTGTGTTCTTCTGCATATTTCAAGGGAGTTATCACACCCTAATACGAATTTAATAGTTGGTGAATTGTATGGCAGATTATTGTGCAACGTAAGTAACTCAGTTCCCCAAAATTGGGAATCAAGATTTGGAAGACACTACAAGAAGGCAGCAATAACATGAATTCTGCTCATTTCATAATAAAAATTGTGGGAAGTCGTAATACATGGTTAAACGATGATTCCACAGTGGCATCTACGCCCAGGAAGAACACATCAGGCACCAATTACAAAGTCATTGTGCCAACCAGGCCGATTAAAAAGGTCCCAAAAAGAGAGTTGCGAACTGTGGTCTATGTCCCACCCACACCAATCCCAGTGTTGCTTACCGAGTTGCAGTTCAATTCGGCAGATAAAAAAAGGGCGGCAGATATGACAGCTTTGAAACTGGAGCAGTATAAAAGGTACTATACTACTATCCAATGGATGTATCATGGTTCATAGATGTTAGCATATATGATTGCGGCCCTGCACTGCCCTACATGATGCACATGGGCATTGATAAAGTCTTTCAGGGAGAGTCCCAACGGCATTCTTACGCTGGTTGAACTTGTTCCGTTTGATCCTGCCACGGGCTTGAAAGTAACTTGGAGCTATCCTAATGAACTCTAGGGTAAAAAATATTATATCATATCTGGGAACCAATATATTTTTGCTGCTCAGGTCCTTTGTAGCGGGTTTGGTTCCCCTAAACAGAAGGCTGCATTCTCTAAGGTATACACAAGAAGAAGGGTGAGGATTCTGAATGGCAACTTGAGTAACACGGAATACCTGCGTCTGTCCATCGAGTGCAATCGAACATGCATAAAACTCGGGCAGATGACTACACATGTTTGATTATGCTAGAAAGAGACCATGATCTCAATTTGAATTCAATCAGAATCAGATATGACTACAATGTGCATGGAATGCCCTTGGTTTGCACAAAAGTCGGGCAGATGACTACACATGTTCGATTACGCTAGGAAGAGACCATGATCTCAATTTGAATTCAAGCAGAATCAGATGTGACTACAATGTGCATGGAATGCCCTTGGTACTTTTCATCTATTTGTAATAAAATATTTGTACATGAACCATTTGTAGTTTCATGGGTTTCTGAAGGATTTCTATGGATGGATAAAGAAGGGCGCGGATTCTGAACGGCAACTTGAGTAACACGGAATACCTGCGTCTGTCCATCGAGTGCAATCGAACATGCATAAAACTCGGGCAGATGACTACACATGTTTGATTATGCTAGAAAGAGACCATGATCTCAATTTGAATTCAATCAGAATCAGATATGACTACAATGTGCATGGAATGCCCTTGGTTTGCACAAAAGTCGGGCAGATGACTACACATGTTCGATTACGCTAGGAAGAGACCATGATCTCAATTTGAATTCAAGCAGAATCAGATGTGACTACAATGTGCATGGAATGCCCTTGGTACTTTTCATCTATTTGTAATAAAATATTTGTACATGAACCATTTGTAGTTTCATGGGTTTCTGAAGGATTTCTATGGATGGATAGATAGATAGATAGATAGGTTGGTAGGTAGGTAAGTAGGTAGGTAGGTAGTAGTTTTTACGTCACGCCACTAGGCAGCATCCAACTGGACATGTGACCACATACTACACTACGCGGGAGCTAAGAGTCATCAGTGGACTATATACGACCAGAGGTGATAAAATTTGAACAAGTTTGTTTCTTAATTCTAAGGATATGGTTTTGCAAACTGACTTTTCTTAATTAGACGAATTGATTTCAAGAATCCAAGAGGATGCACATATTTCAAGGATCCATGAGGATGCATGTATTCTAAGCTTGCATTTAGGACAACCAAATTGCATTTGCAGGGTGATCCATTTGTTGTTATATGTGTCACTGAATTTATTTATAAATTGCTACATGATCCTAATATGTCTGTCAAAAATTGATTACTTCTTCTTATAGGTCTATGACTTCTTTCCTAAAGCCCTTGTCAATCAGGACCCTATTGCTGCTTAATATGACATGGATGCAATTACGAGAAGTGTGGTTTTGATCAGGTGACACATATTCTTATGGGTTCTATAAATTTGCCTGTCAGATATCCTTTTGCAGATACTTTTGCATTCAAGGTCTAAATAGTGTGTAGCTTTGTCTCTATCTGCATATTCTGCTACAAAACTTGTTTGAGATGTTCGTGAAGCTGAAATGGCAGGCAACATTTTGGAAGGAAAGATGTTCATTATGATATTGGGCCAGCCAAAAGGTGGATATACCCAACATAATTGGAGTGTTTCTATAATAGTATGCTTTTCTAATTGCTGACATATAATAAAAATCTTGAAAAGGATGGATGCCTCTAGGATGGTGTGTTCCAAACTGTTAATGAAGACAAATGAAACCCCAATTGCTAGTGTCCTTAAAACATGTGCTTTTGTAGGGACAGTAGATCAAGGTAAGTTCATACATAATGAATTTGTTAAAGGTGATCTGCAAGCTATGGGGAGCAGTTTGGTTGGTATGTATGTAATATTTGGTTACGAAGAAGAAACATGCAATGTCTTTGAAAGATTGCCAAGTCTTGCAACACCATTCTCATAGAATGTGATTATAGCAGGATATACTCACCATGAAAAGTATGTTCAAGCAATAGAATGTTTCGAGAAAAAATAAGGATATATATCCAGATGATTCAACACATTTGACAATTATAAGAGCATGCTCTCTTTTAGGAGCAATGTTCAACCATTCATCACTAAAATGTTTTCTAGCAGTTAAAGCTTTAGAGTATAGTTGGTCTTCAAAAAGCTAAGTTGAAGAAGTATTCTGAAATAAATGCTGAGTGCTTATTGATCACAAAATACTTGATCGAAAAAGTGCACAATAGAAAATAGAACTGGCCTGAATAGCATTTTGTTTGAATTGAAGATTAAATAGCATGAACTGAAGTTAGCATTTCGTCTGAACTGAAAATTAAATAGCATGAACTGAAGTAATTTGCCGACATAAGCTCTGAGACGAAACATATATTATATTGTATTACAATCCGATTAGATTATATTATCCCAAAAATGGATCCGTCACTTGGACGTTTTTTCCAACCTGTATACAAGCCAGTTTATATAACAACCCGGTGCTCAAAAACATTCCCATCCAAGTCTTACATCAAAATCTTCTCAATCTTGCATCAGAAGCGATCAGAAGTTATGGTTTTTCCTATTTTTGATATACCTGGCCGAGATTGAGCATAGAAAACAAATAAATAGGCTTCAATTCAAGATATTATGCAGATATCAACAGATGAGCTTCCTTTCCTTTCAATCGATAAACCTCCATGCTAGAAAATCGGGCCACCGTTGTGACCTTGGTGCCGGGCTCTCTGGAGCCTACAGACTCCTTACAGGGCACCCTAACAGTTGTCTTGATCCGCGCCATTTCACTGAAGAATAGACTTAGAAGATGAATTAAGCCGAAAGAAATATTGGCAGACGATTGCACGATGAATGGAGTTATATAGCCATGCAAAAATTGCCATAATGACCATTCTTAATAAAAGTCGAGCTCACATAAATAATGCCTTCGAACATAATCTAATATTCGATATATTCATAATATCCATTATTATTCATTCCTTTATTCTTTTTTTATTTGCAAGTGACCATTAAAGAACCATGGTTGCCTTTTCTTCCTCTTTTTTGAGTGAACCATGGAACCATTGAACCCATTGAACAAGCAATTACGTTCGCTATTGCTTTTTACACAGGGTTTTAGTGGAAAAAAAATAAAAAAATAGGGGTTTTTTCGGGATTGTCTTGATGCCAAACCATTGATCTCTAAAGAATTATATTCTAGAAAAAACAGTCCCTAATAAATTCCTAAAAATATGGGTTTTTTAGGGATTGTTTTGGTGCCAAACCATTGATCTCTAGAATATTATAATCCATTGAAACTATTTTTGGGACTATTCAAAAAGCACAAATTGCTTTTCACACTGGGTTTTGGTTTCGCCTTTTTTTTTTTCAAAAAGCACAAGAGCATTTTGGTTGTTTCTAGCGGAGCAGATGCTAGAAGTTTAGCTATGGCGCATATGCCTTGCTTATAGGCATACTCTGCCACAGAGCCAAGCTTGATTCTAGCTAGATCCATTGCGGCTCTTGCTTATTTTCAGGTTCTTTTCCTTTAGAAGCTCTGGTTTGATTTCATAGGGTTTTGGAAAAGGAGCCTTAAGAAAGAAATAGCAGATTGTATTTGATGTTTGAGCGATGGCTTGATCAAGTTCAGACCAGCAAAAACCGGTTTAGATGCAGACCTGTTGCCATAAGCGTTTGCCTAAAACAGCATTTGAAAATTTGATAGATGTTTGGAGCTTATACACTCTCGATGACAGATAGATGATGGAGTCTCTGTAGCAAGCTCTAGCACATGGTTTCATGCTTCAAATAACGAAGAGTTGAGAGCATCTGTAGCCCATAAATATCACGGCAAGATGTGACCTTTGTGCATCGATTCACATAGAGACATTTGAAAAATCGTTTTTGTTAAAGCGGGCATTTGCAAAATCGTTTTTTTTTTATTTATTTTTTTGCTGATTAATGTCGATTTGGTTTTGGTACATGGCATACAAGTTCTTGCTTTCATACCACAGATAGTCCAATTGATACTGTCACAAATTGTTTTATTTTCCTTGGCTTTCTTCCAAAATGGTATTCATTCCAGAACCGGTAGAGTTGTCCCTAGTAGATTTAGTGGACTTGCCCTTCGAACTCTTAGCCAGGTGTTCAGAGAAGACTTGCCCTTCGAACTCTCAGCCAGGTGTTCGAGCGAAACAACCCTTGAAGACGGGTTCACTCTTGGAGGAGACACTTCTTTCGTGCTAGCACTGGGTTCTGCACTCTTAACGAAGATTTCTCTAATTATCTCTTTGCACCTTGCAGCTAGCCACGAGCTGTCCATTCTGGTAGGCATTTTGTTTATGGCGCAGCTTGGTGGTTTCTTGTCAAAAAGTATATGCTTCCTGCATAGGTGAAACCCACTGACAATGTCCAGACTGCATTTCAGACCAACAACCTCCAAGGATTCATAACAAAGATGAAGGCCTGAAAGTAGTTTGAGTTTCTTTAGAGTAAGACTTTAAAAAAAAAATGTAGACGGTAGTTCAATTTCTCTTATCAACATGTAGTCGTAACAAGTTTTATCCATTACTTGAGTTAAGAGTATATCAACACCTGCAAACTGATTCTGAAGCATTGAAAGATCTTGTAGGTCCTCCAAGGCTATATCCATTGTGTATATTTAGTGAAGATCCTTATTGTTCCTGCTTGTTTTGTAAAACCATGCATCTCCCCTTAACAGTTCATCTTGGACATGCATAATCTCAGTATTAGTGCAAAGTTTGCTTGATCAAACATAACAGGGTAAACTTTAAGGTGGTCATGTCTCTGAAATGGTAAAATTAGTTTGGCTAATCTAGATTAATCCTAGGCCTAAAACTTTCTAAAGCTTGGCTAAAGTTTAAAAAATTTTAAAATTCTAATTTTCTTGTGTTTGGCTAAATATTTGACATTTTACTTATCATACTTTCGAACATTTGGCTATTTCTTAGGATAATAAAGATCCAAATATTAGCCAAACATGTTTTTCCATACTCTAGATTATGTTTTCAACAGAATCAACTTTAAAAGTGGTCATGTCCCTTAAATAGTAAAACTACTTTAGCTAGTCCAAGTTAATCCTAGGCTTAAAACTTTCTAAGGCTTGGCTAAAGTTTGCAAATTTTAAAATTTCTAATTTCTTGTGTTCGGCTAAACTTGTCACATTTTTCTCATCGTAGTTTCGAATGCTTATCTAAAATGATAATGGATCCAAGCCTTTAGAAAAAAAGTTTGGCTAATTTTTCTTTTTTCAAAAATGGTTCCTCCATGTTACTTTAGCCAAGGTTTTTCTCTAAAAGGCTAAATTTTAGCCATTTGGCTAAACTTAGCCACTAAAGTTTATGCTGATACAAACCCCTTCACCAGAATGGAGAACATTGTTGTAGCTACCTTTGAACTTATCTGCAAACTCAAACATCTGCCATGTTAAATTTAGCTAGGTGCAAGGAAAAAACCAAACCAAACCAAACTTTTTGTTGTCCCTAGAATCATAATATCCTCCAGCCAAATCTACCTGCAAAATGTTTTGTAGTTAATTGAGTTAATTCTATCCTGCACAAACATGAGCCTGTTGCATCAGCTTGCATGCATATTTGGTCAGAATTGGTCTATAAATATTGATATTGCCTCCAATGCTTGGATACAAAAGTTTTAGCTGTTTGTGTTGTCTTTTGTAATTTCATTCAAGTGAAGCACCAGCTTCATTTATCTTCCCCTGCTCCTGACTGCTATGTCATGTCTTTTGTAACTTCTTGCAGGTGAAGCACGAGCTTCATTAAGCTAAAAGTTTTATATCTCTACTTTGTTTATGAGTCTCAAATATTATAAAAAATGCTATCCTTTATAAATGCATTTGGCTATTTCTTGCCAGCATACATTTGCTGTATGTATATAACTTAATGATCTTATTCAATAGTGAAGCAAATCTCTAGGCTTCATATAGATCTCGTCCATCATTATCCTATCTAGATAATAATATAATTGTATCCATTCTATATTGTCAAACACAACAAGAAGTTGAGCACGAAATAACATTATGGTAGATACAAACAAAAGGCAAGTGATCCTATCAAAATGATCATTGTCTATGGAATCTTGGTGACCCTGCCAATTACACTTGTATAATACATTTTGCTTGCGATATGACAAGAACCTCACAGAATCTAGCTTTTACCCATTAGATATATTCCCAGCCACAATGAGTAAGCCCTTTACCTATGTGTAGCTCTATCGTTTTTTTTTTTTTTTTTTTTTTTTTGCTTCAGTTCAAGCCGAAACTGATGACACAAACCTATATGCCCACGAGAAAATCAAATATAAATTTCGTACAATCACCCATTTGGCCTACAGAACTATAACAAACTCCAAGACATGCAACCTGTTGCCCACTGGCAAATGTTTCCTACCGCAGTAAAATAGCACGAACTCATTTTGTGTGTATACAATGTTAAGGTTTGAAGAATATTAAAGGAATCTATATTATCATCATCAATTCTATTTACATGTAGCAATCATGGTACTCCTCCCTCTTACTTATCATGATTTATGTTTAACATAAGAACTTATTAAACATCTAATGCCATAATTATCTGAGCTATTTAAATTCTGCTGGTTTAGTTAATAATTGCCACAACCATGTTATCAAAGCCATATTCCCACGAGAAAATCAAATATAATTTCCAGATGATATGCATCGCAGGTTTCGCCGACAGCACTGTAACGAACTCCAAGATATGCAACATGTTTCCCACTGGCGAAGGTTCTCTATCGTAGTAAAATAACATGAAGTCATTTTGTGTGTATACAATGTTAAGGTTTCAAGAATATGAACGGAAACTATATATCATCATCAATTCTATCTATAGGTAGCAGTCATTGTACTCCTCCCTCTTACCTTATCATGATTCATGTTTAACATAAGAACATATTAAACATCTAATGCCACAGTTACCTGAACTATTTGAATTCTGTTGGTTTAGTTGATAATCGCCACAGCCACGTTGTCAAAGCAGATGCTGAAAATCATCCTTAACCAATCCACAATTTGGTTTTCGCACTTTGTTATATTACATAGCCCCAACAAACCCCACACCACAGTGAGGTACAAAGGTCAGGATAAAACTTGCTTGAATAAGATCAAAGCTTTCTTCACCGTTGAAACCAAGACCAGTCAACAAACCCAGTATCTGATGCACTAGTCGATGCGAGGAGAAAAAGAGACAAAGTTCTCCCTCTGCTTAGCATCCATCAAGAAATGGAGAGCATATCTCCACCCTCCATCTAACTTCAATGAATCCACGTCGTCTAACCTTAACATCCTGGGCCTCGTCATTTAGGCCCAGGATTAGATCTTAGCCACACAACGATTAGTGTTATCTTCAGTAACATTTGTTATGGTCATAACACTTTGTTATGGTCATAACGACATAAATGCTGCCCCAAATGCCTATGCCCAGAATGTTAAGGCCGATAACGTCCTCTGATGAGGCGTTATGGCCCATCCGAAATGGCCTCGGTGGCCATATGGCCAGGAAATGTCTCGGCCGTACTGCCGTACAGCCTCGGCATTTCCTACCACATGGCCACATTTCTCCTAGGCCATAATGCCTCATGAGAGGACGTTATCTAGCCCGCAGTAACTCCCAGCCGATGCACAAAAGTCCACAGCTGTTCGTGAGGCATATTCCAGAAATCTATTTTTGGAAATCTATTTTAAAATTGCAGCCCTCTTTTCGTCACACCGCGAAAAAAAACCCCTAGGATTGCCCGTGTAGACTTCAAACGAAAGCAACCTAAACCCGCAAGACCGGTTGCATGGAAACTGCATTCCATCTATTTAAGCCTTTTTGACGGCCCTAGAAACCGTGTTTTCCCTGCTTTCCCTTCCAAGTTCTTTGTTATGGCGATGGCTGATTCCTGCTCTTCGTTTGATGTCTCAGATATTTTTTCGTTTGAACCTTTGCCCCTTTTTTCTTCCCAGGATGCAATTTGCCCTGACGAATTCAGCGAATGGTTGGAAGAATTGATTTCTGTCGAGATTCCTTCTTCCGGAAAAATTGCTGTTGATTTAAACCCTCCGATCATTGTCAATGACCCTGCAATTGCAGATGGGGACATCGGAATTGTTGCAAGATCTGGATCTGCTTCTTCGGGATGCAGTTCTAGTCAGGCTATGAACGGTTTAGCTGAGCAGTTGGATCCTCCAAGTCCCTCTTCAAAGCCCTGCCCTGGTGATGATGTGGAGCTTCGTCGAGAAATGAGGTACCTACATCTTGCAAAAAGTTTGGTTTCTTTTCACATCCTATTGTTGCCCTTGATCCTGTAGGAGAAAGTATGTGCCCATCTTAGAGGACCTTTTTAGCTAGATTTTCACAGTTAGCTACACATTTATTTTCCTTGATTCTTCAGGAGGATCTTGGTTGAAGGGAGGGTAGTTTTAGCTTACATAGAAAAAGTCCTGTTTTAGTTAGCTGGTTCAATATGTTATTAGAGAAGACATTCTTTTAGCTTGATTTTTATTAGATCTGATGCTGGAAGGAGTATGCATTTCTTAAGGATATGCATCCACGTTAGACACATCTAGATTTTCATCAATTAAAATAAGCTTATCGTTTTTATTACTCTGGGGATCAAGTTTGGTTATTTAGCAGTTGAATGTGTGCAGATTTTCTTCGTTTACCAGTTTTGATGCTTTAGCATTGAAGTTGGATGTCTGTTGAACATCTTTCTGTTGCAGGAAAAACAGAAATAGAGAACATGCATCAATGTCTAGACAGCGGAAGAGAGAGTATGTGAAGGATTTAGAGAAAAAAGGTGAGATGTTGGAGGTGAAATGTAAGCAAATGGAGAAATCCGTGGCATTTGTAATGGCAGAGAATGCTGCATTAAGAGAAGAACTTAAACGTTGCAAAAGGATGGAGCAAAACCACATGAGGAATGTGGAGGCAGAGCCCGCAGTGCCCTTTAGGGGTAAGACATTCTTCTTACACATTTCCATTTTCTTTGTTAAGTCTTTTTTAGCATCTGATTTAAACCTTTTTTTTTCATAGTTGTATCATATTATGACAAATACACCTGATTATCATTTTGCATCATTATGATTATTCTTCCATTACTCGTTGCAGATTCCCCGCAGTTGGAATTCCTGTCTCCCAATTCCTACACTCGTTGCCAATTCCTCAAGCTAGTCCTGGCCCAAATCTTAACATTATGGGCAGCATGCGGAAACAAATTCGCAAGCGTAGCAGGAGTAGTTAGGGAAGTTGATGATACTAACATGTGGTCTCAGTTTGTTTTCTGCACAAAAGGTGTCCAGAGATTAAAAAGATATCTCTGCAGAAGACATATTTTTTGGGTGATAGATTCTTATTGTAGTCTAGGTTTTTTCACTGCTCAATATCTGTCTCCAAGTTCTGGGGTCAGATTGAATCATTCTGTACAGAGTTTTATACATTTTTATATGTAAGTTGTTTGTACTGTTATATGCCGTTAGATCATAATATGCTTATGCTGTTAGATCATTAAAGTTTAACATGCTGTTAGATCACTGAACTGTGGTACAAGTCAATCTTTTCATCCCTTCGTAATTTTTTGAAAAAGGAACATTTTATTGCCTTTTCTGGATGTTTTGGAACCATTGTTTCATTCTGAATGTTCAAGGCACTGGGAGGGGTCTGAAAATATGAAAAAATTGGTAAGGTGCACAGTTGCATCGGCATCCGTTGTGAAGCTCAGCCTTGAAAGAAATTGTTGATCATTCAAAGCTTTAGAGAATTGAGCATATATTAAAGAGAAATAAAATGCTGATAAGGGGAGGATCCCAACACCCGGCGCTGGTGCTATTCGCGGGGGCGGTGCTATTTGGGATTGGATGGTGTTGGCACACCTGGCAGAATTCATCCAAGAGTTTCAAAATAGATGGAGGAAACTTTTTTAGGGTTTCTATAGAAGGCTCTAGCAAGGAACTACAAAGGGCCTTGCCATAGCCTACATGGCTTCAAAAGTCTCCTATAGCTATACGGAGTTTCGAGCTAAGGAGCTCTGCCATAGTCGATATGGCTTCAAAAGTCTCCTATAGCTATAAAGAGTTTCGTAGGATCATCCCGTTTTGAGGGACAGGTAGGCATATATTTGTAGTTAGGGATAGAGGTAGGCATATATATTTGTAGTTAGGGACAGAGGTAGGCATATATTTGTAGTTAGGGATATAGGTAGGCATATATATTTGTAGTTAGCCTGTGAAACCTTGGAGTATGACATTTCAATTAGTTCTTTTGAATATTTATTGTTGAATATGCACTATTTGAAACAAGTGAACCACGCGAACGGTTCTTTACTTCCTCCCATTGCCACTATCTATTAAAACAATTTTTTCTCTTCTCATCAAAGCTGATTTTTTAAAACGCTCCTTGTCAACAATGCTGTATCCATTGAAACTGCCTCAAATACTTCACAAGAAACAAACACAAGAAACAAGCTTGAACTACTTTTCTACAAGTAACAGTAAAACCGAAACTTTGTTTCTTCCAGAAGCAACACCACATCTACTACTACTGCAAACCAACAGAAACTAAGCAACTTGCTGCCTCCTTCTATCAGGCCCGCATCGTGTTTGGATGGCCTGAAGCAAGCTGCTGTAGTTGGCAGCAAGCTGCTGTAGTTGGCGAAACTTAGAGAGAAGCAAAGCTCGCACGTGGTTCACTTCAGCTCTAAAAACTCTTCTATCACGCAGATCAACATGAACTTCAAGATGATCCATGGCTGTCATGGCCTCTTCAAGGATGTCGAGCGCATGAGTCAAAGTAATGGAAAGCGTATGTACAATATGCCAAATCTGGGCTTTCGGCCAGTCTACATCGAAGAACGGCCCTCCATGTGCTGGACTGCCTTCTCCGGCTACGGCTGCAGCTTCACCATCCTCTTCAGTATCTGCATCCAAAGAAATAAAAGTGGAGAAGGGCGATGGGGGCCTGGTCTCCTCAAAACCCTCCTGAGCCGCACTTTGCACTTCAGGACCTGCAAAATAGACAATAACTGTTTAGCCTCCTCTTACAGCAGAAAGAACATCCGTCCTACAATGCATACTATCTGATCTGAAATGCATGGTCTTCTACGTCCAAGGGGATGTAGTCTTCGAAGCAAGGGAGGCTGGTGGGGTCCAAGGGAGGAATGAAAGCTGGTGTTTCCTCATGGTATTCTTCATCGTTGATAATCGACAATGTCCACTGTACCATTACCTTCAGCGGTGCTGTTGTCCTCTTTTTTGAGCATTGCATCAAGCATGTTCTGTTCTTTGCAAGCCAATGCATCGTCCCAGAAACGATGCCATCTCTTGCCTACCTTCTCTATAGGCTCCTCACCAGGCGGCAAGCCATAAATCGCGCACCTAACGTCCTTGATAGAGGCGTGCATGGGGTCTAAAGTCAACTTCCATGCTACTTCAACTCCGTAATAACTGATAAGAGATGAGTTCCAAGGGAGAACCCAAGCGCTTGATAAGATGAATTTCCCTGTTCATAGCATGCATGCAACTGTGTAACATAAGCTAGGAGTCCTTTGCCACCTGCCATGATAGTGAACGAAATGGGCAGCATGCCCAAACAGATTCATATTGTCTAAAACCACACAGTGCGTAATCTCGCCAGCACCATACACTGCATACAAATTCTTGCCACATTCTAGCTGGTTTGCAGTGACATCTTTTCATGTGCCTTTTGAATTGGAGTTTCTCTGTGTCTTTCAAACAGTATCCCAGCATGCCCTCGAAGCAATGTAGGCGCGTATCTTTCAACGCCTTGCACATGATTACTCCCCCAAGCGGACGATGGTTCGTCCAGTCTAGAGCTTGCTTCAGATGGACGTTCACAGCTATAGACGTGGTAGAGGGCAGACGAAAAATGCACTGCAAATGCAGGTGATCCACAGCTCAGAGCCACGCTCGATAGCCACCATGAATCTGCCAAACATTCCGAGTCTAGAACCTGCATACCCTCAGATAATGATCTTCCATGATATCAGAGCCACTAATTGTGACAGTGACACTAACATCCAACACATTACTCCTCTCGCTCACTTCTTTCTCTTTCTTCTGCACATTCTTCCTCATCTCTCTTTGTTCCTTTTCCATTGCTTTCTTTTCCTCCTCTTTCTTCAGCTTCTCACGTGCTTCCCTCCTTTCTCTTTTCCTGTTCTCTTTCTCTGCCTGCCTAACATTTCTTCTCTCATCTTTCTCAAGCTGTCTCCTTCTCTTCACCTCATCTCTATCGTTCTGTTCCTGAATTACGACTCCAACATCTTTCTTTGGTCTGCCTCGCTTCCTTGCTGGCATACTAGCATTACATGCCTCAGCAAGCACATTGAGATTATGTGCAGCTCTCTTCAGAGAGAGATGTAGGCTTTCTCAGAAGGAACTTCAACAAACGTACTGCGGTGGAAAAGGGGATAACAGACTATCGGAGGACAATTAGGCATGCAACCTGCAGGCAACGGATCCCTGCCCACAACACAAGGCAACGAATTTATCCTGCCCCTGGCAGCGGCAACATTGCTACTTTCCGGAGTTCTGCCCTCCTCATCAAGAGAACCGGGATGCCCACCCCTAACCTATCAACTCTAGCTAACCTTTTCAGCATTGAAGAAGACCTACAAATACCTGTGCTTGCTTCAACAGAGGCGCCACTGCTAGCCATCGAATTCCAAACAACACAGATAGATATTGCTCCATGCTTCTTCCACAACAGACAACACCACGCAGCATGCTACCAACAAGATCGGCATCGGCTGCCAAGCGTAGCATGGGTCGCTCTGCTCAGGCAATTGCTAAAACAGTTGAACCAAAATCCAACCGTCCAAATGATACCATGGTCCAAAAAAAAACTCACATCCAATGCACGACATTATTTACAAAAAAAAAAAAAAAAAAAAAAAAACAAACCAACAACCTCCCTCCGCCCGATAATTGGGAAACCTACTCCCATAGGGTTTTAGAGACACATAATCTTTACATTCAAGCCAAATCCATTCCCAAAGCAAATCTACAAATATACACAATGAGATGAACATTAGAGTTGTAAGTTATCCAGCAAAGTAAAAATTACCTGAATTGGATCTTGGACCGCTGAGATATGGTGCTCCAAAGTTCGGCAAGAAAAACTGCCCAGAAATTGCTCATACTGCCTCCTTCTAGAAACCCTCACATAAATCCATGCCCTTTGTTTTTATCATGAGCTTTGTATAATTTCACACATATCAAGTATTCATTATTGGTACAATACCCTAAAATACATAATGTATAATATGGCCAAGGTCCAATTAATCCTTCCGTGGTCTCCACGGATTATGGGTCAAATGAGGATTTTGTTGCACGTATGCTTCACTCTCCCATGTGGCCCCGGAGAGTGATTGACCTCACCACAAGATCAAGTACTTGACAATATATCTATTGCGCAGCTTCCAAATGCGAATGTCTAGAACCACCTCAAAAACTACCTCAGAGCTAAGGACTAGGGGGTATTGTCGCCGGAACTACCACGTTGTCCGTGGACAATATCGCTTGTTTGAGTTGGCTTATGTGGAAGACTGGGTGCACACCAATTCCATCCAGAAGCTCTAACTCATATGTTGTCTCATTGATCCTTCTTAATACTTTGACGGGTCCAGCATATCAGGGCGTTAGTTTAGGGATCTTCCCCTTGACCAATGGTTTCAAGGTGCCCACCTTGAGTACCGAAGGGTAAACAATTCGTAGAAATGCATACTCGCCTTCCCAGAAGGTTAACTCTCTACGATGTTTATTGGCATTTACCCTAGCTCGATCTTGAGCCCTCTTTAAGTTAGCCCTACACTATAATATATTATGGCTTGCATATCTTCCAACGTATGGATAGCTGCATTCGTTTTCAGGGTTTGGTTAGTCCTTGTATAGGACCTTGGGTTTCTACCCATCGTTGCCATAAAGAAACTCATTTTGGTACCCGTATGATATGCATTATTATAAGCGAATTATATATAAGGCAAATACTCCTCCCATTTGGATTGTTTCTCAAACACAAAACTTCTTAACATATCCTCCAGGATCATGTTAATTCGTTCTGTTTGTCCATCAGTTTGGAGGTAGTTTCCACTACTCATACTGAGACTTACTCCTAACCCGTTCATGAAATCTTTCCAAAAATGCCCTATAAGTTTTAAGTCTCTATCGCTTACAATTCTTCGTGACAGACCAAATGTAGGGTACACAACCCTTAGGTACTCCCTTGCCACATCTAGTCCCGTAGCATCTGCCCTTAATGCTAAGAACTTGGCATACTTTGTCAAGCAATCGACTATCACTAATACCTAAGTGTGTTGCCGATGGTTCGTGGAAGTGCCACCACAAAATCCATACTTATACATTCCCATCTTTCCAAAGGGAGGGGTAATGGTTGTAGCAATCCTGGCACCTTGCCATGATCTGCCTTTACCGCTTGACCCACTTGGCACTGTGCTACATAAGATTCTACGTCATCCTTAATTCCAGGCCAAAAGTATTGCCTCTTTATCAATTCATAAGTCTTCCATTCCCCCCTGCCCTACTTGCGGGTTGTTATGAATTTCATATAGAATCTCTCTTCTAAGATTCCCACCCAAGGGTACATATATTCTTCCCTTGTAAAACCATAGGTCATCACTTTATGTCCAAGAGGCACCCTCTCTTTTAGTTGAAACTTGATGCTTCTCATACAAATCCCTAATTTGTTAGAGGCGATCCCATTCCAAGGACACCATCCCATTAATATATTTTATCCGAGAAAGAGCATCTGCAACAGGGTTGTCTTTTCCTGGGGTATGGTGGATCTCAAAGTGGAATCATGTTAGAAATCCAACCAACGTGCCTGTTGGGGGCTTATCTCTGCTTGACTCTGCAGAAATTTTAATGGCTTATGATTCGTGAATACTATAAACTTGCATGGCTGACCTCAAATAATGCCGTCAAGTTTTCAGGGCATGAACTATTGCCAATAATTCTTGTTCATAAGTGGTGTAGTTCTTTTCTGCCGGATTTAACTTTTGGCTTTCATATGCCACCACAAACCCTTGTTGCATAAGAACTACTCCCAGAGCTTGTCTACATGCATCCGTATAAATCTCAAAAGGCAAATTTAAATTCGAAATCTTCAAAATTGGTTCACTCGAAAGTAGAACCTTAATCTGCTCAAAGGCTCTTCTTTGCCCTTCCCCCCATAAGAAGTTTTGTCCCTTCTTAAGCAAATGCATAAGAGGTGCCATTACCTTCGAAAATTTCGGAACAAATTTCTTTAGTAAGTGGCTAAGCCTAGAAAGCTTCTCACATTGGGGACATCTACCAGTTGTGGCCATCCATTATGGCTCGCACTTTGTCTGGATCAGGGGCCACCCCTTTACCAGAAACGATGTGTCCAAGATATGCCACTTGTTGGCGTAGAAACTTATACTTTGACAAATTGGCAAAACGTTTGTGCTCTCGTAGTATCAACAATACTTTTTCCAAATGTTCTAAATGTTATTCTCGACTCCTTGAGTAGATTAATATGTCGTTCAAAAAGATTTGGACGAACTTATCTAAATACCCCCTAAAAACATGATTCGTTAATCGCATAGACGTGGCGGGCATTTGTGAACCCAAAGGGCATAACCGTTGTTTGGTTCAAAAAGCCGTCTTTAATTCATCCCCTTCTCTAATGCTAATTTGATGATATCTACTTCTTAAATTGATTTTTGAGAAGTATTTTGCTCCTAGTAAAAGGTTCACAATATCGTCAATTCTAGGCATTGGGTAACGATCCTTGATCGTAGCTTTGTTTAAGGATCTATAGTCAATACACATGCGCATAGTTCCATCCTTTATCTTAACAAGGATAACCGGTGCACCAAATGGTGACTTATTAGGCCTTATAAAACTTTTTTGGAGTAGGTCTTGAATTTGTTTCTTGACCTCTTATTGCTCCAAAGGACTAAGTCTATATGGCACCCTGGCCACCCTCTTAGTTCCAGGTTCTAACTCAATCTCATGAACAATGTCTTTTAGAGGTACTCCCTTGGGAGCACATCCCGATATTTATTAAGCAAACTCTCGAGCTTGTTATCTTCATCCATAGCATTCACTTGCTGGTAGGAATAAAAAATATAGACAAGATATTTTTCATTAGCTTTAGAATGGAAACAACGCTTGGCTTGTATAACCGTTATTATTTTAGGAGAAACGATATAAGGAGAGCCTTGAAAGGTAAACTCCTTTCCCTCCCTAGTAACTATTAAATGGTTCCTCTAATCAATAGGAGGGTTGAACATTTGCAGCCATTTCCGTGGCTCCATTGGTGAATATGCTTACCAGCTTTAGTACCAATCTTGTATAGTGCAACTTGAACCATTTCCATCTTTAACTCATGTACTAAGTCTACCAAAATGAAATTGTCAGTACTCCCTGAGCCAACAAGAACAATAACATTTCTATTGTTTATTTTCCCAAGTAAGAGAATAACTTGTCCAACAAAGTTACCTTCTGTACTTACCATACTGGGTTCCCCTCGAGCTATGGCCGAGAGTTTCTTTGTTCCTCCTTCCACTTGCTTAGCATTGGAGGCCACCACCTTCTTTTCCTTGTGAGGTTTTGGACAATCTCTCGCTAGATGTCCCTTCATGCCACAATTGTAGCAAGAAAATGACTTAAATGGCTTCTTTCCCAATGAAGCCTTGCCCTTACCCTTCTCATTTCCAGGAGGACTACTTGAACTACCCTGGGTAGTCTGGGGACGCTTAGAGACGCTTCACATGTCGGAGACGCCCGGCTTGGCGTCCGGCTTGGTTTTGAGCCGCTCGGGCTGGAA
Source organism: Isoetes engelmannii (assembly GCA_011763485.2). NCBI lineage: Eukaryota > Viridiplantae > Streptophyta > Lycopodiopsida > Isoetales > Isoetaceae > Isoetes > Isoetes engelmannii. The sequence continues at coordinate 19,791 of JAANSK020137789.1, forward strand.
CTGCTCCAGCAGTTCGAGAAGGAGCGGCTCGGCCGGTTTGCCGTCCGTCTAAAATTTGCTTCATGTGAATGCCGTTGACGCAGCATGTGAAGCATCCTTTATTAGATCTCCCATACTTGTTTTCCACCTTCTTTTGCTTCCATCCTTGGAAGCGACGAAAATTAGACTAGGACTTTTTGTTCTCATCACCCTCTTCCTCATTAGGGGTACTTGCTAGAGTTCATACCAAGGATACAGTGGCCTCAAAATCTTCAGGACACACTTGCCTTATGTGCGATTTAAGGACACGGTCCTTAAGGCCATCCTCAAAGTAACTTACCTGCATTCAAGCGGGCATATCTTTAATACTTGCAAAAAAACCTCTACGAGTACTAATATATTGTTGCAAGGTGCCTGTCTGCTTTATGCTCTTGAGTTGTATCAAAGCATGGTGTTTGTCATAGTGTGGAGCATACTCTTGTTTAAAAAACTTGTAGAAATTTGCTTAAGAGTTAATCTCCACGCCCCTTCCCATGAGCAGACTCCACCAAGTGGCATCATCTTCTCTAAGTTGTAATGCTGCATGTAGCACCCTGGCTGCATCCCCTTTATTGGTGGCATGGAAATAAGTTTCCAACCAATTAAGCCATCTAATGGCTTGTTCTGTTGTTTCTGACCCTGTAAACTCTGGATGATCCCAGTTTTCTAATCCCCTAATCTCCTCGGTTGATAGAGTTCTCTGAACTCCCATTCCAGGATCCTGATTAGGTTGGGGTGGGCTTACAACTTCAGCTCCCCGAGCTTGATTATTATTTTGGGCTTCTTGACCTGAACATTACGATGTTCCTATGACTTTCTACCACCGGTGCCTCCTGGACTCCTCGTCAATAATTGTTTAATAGTATCAAACAATTTAATTTCTCTTTCAACAACTTCCTTACTTGCTGAACTAACTGGAGTTGCACCTTTACTCGTCCAACACAAGATGTCTTATTGCTCTTTCTAGATGACCCAAGACTCATTTTGGTACTCATTATGGAGGGCTAATGCTCGACTCGCGAATCGAGAACGTTGAGACCATGGCTTGAGATGGGTGGGTGCACTCTCGACTCAAGAGTCGAGAATGCATACAGGATTGGTGACTCAGATAGTAAGCTCTTCAATCTCGTCCCTCCAGTCCAGAAAACCCCTCCGAAAATGGGACCCTTCAATCCAATATCCTAGAGAAAAGGGAATCATTTTCGGAGGGTCATTATCGACTCGCGAGTCGAGATTGTAGAAGATTAACTGCAGATGGGTGGGTGCATTGCAACCAGGATTGGTGACTCATATTGTAGGCTCTTCAATCTCGTCCATCTGGTCCAGAATAAACCCCCCCGGTCTAGCACTAATCTGGGTTGCAGCTATCTGCACAGCTACGGTAGTCGGCTATGGAGGTTGTTAACCCTTAAAACAAAAAACCATAACAAATATGCTCAACAAAGCACCAGAAGAAATAGGCTTGCCGCTCTTGCTTGCCGTTGTTATGCTTCTTGGTTGCGCCCTTGCTTCCCGTCCTAGAAAAAAAATGAATGGCGTGCCGCTATAGAGAAGCAGAGGAAGAAATACGTATCATAAAACTGACGTATTTTTATGGTAATTTGCCCTAGCCATGTATTACAGTTTACAGGAAGAACATTTCCCCTTCTACATTTCTTATATACTAGTTTGCTCTTTGGCCGCCTTTGGATCATTCGAATTTTTTTCCCTCTTTTATAATCTTCTTCTAACTTGTTTGATATGGATTATTCTAATCCCAATAGCTTTTCCTTTCAATCTTCAAACCCAACACGCTATCGTCTTGTTGTTCTATTCCTGACCTCATATCACTTGCATCGGCTAATCAATTCCCAATGTTCATGCTCGCGCATGTACTTGCACTCTGAAAATTCTGTTAACTTTTATAATCAATTAGCTATTAAACTATCTATTGGTCTCTCTAAATGGATGTAATATATCTTGTCGAGTATGTGATTTAGTTAGCTTATTCCTTCTGTTTGTAGCTGGTTTAGCCTTAGACTTAAAGTCAATCATTGACTTGCTTATTTCATTGACCTTCATGTTCTTTGAAAATAGGATTTATTTCAATAAATACAGTCGGGCTTACAATTACTTGTGTCAAATATTTACATGTGTATTACCTCATCATTGATATGGTGTTCAGAACCAATCAACACTTCTATATATGGCTTGAATACAAAGTCTAAATGTTTCAAAGTGTTAACAAATAAACTATGTTGTTCAAACAGAAAAGTTGTGCAACTATGCCATTCTAATCACAATATACATTACTTGTTATGTTCTGTCAGGTAAGATACTTTATTTCTCTCAAATATTTTCACCTGTTTCTACCCCATCAATGGTATGGTGTTCAGAACCAATGAATACTTTTATATTTCTTATACATGAAGTGTAAATGTTCCAAAGTGTCAACAAAATAAACTATGTTATTCAAACAAAAAATCTGTGCAACTATACCATTCTAATCCGGTATAGCCATTATTTTGCTAGATTCTGCCAGTTGACTACACCTGCAGTACCTCATCATTGGTATGGTGTTAACATGCGATAAAAAAATTATTTATACTTTTTTCACAGATATTGCAAGACCAATGTGCTTCTGGAAATTTGGTAAACGAACTTTATCATCTAGTATTTATAAAGAGTAAAATAAAAATTGTGTGTTAGTTATGATTGTGAATATCAAACACTAAAAGAAGCACAACATTTATGAATATATACAAATAAGGTGAAGATCCCAAAAAACATTTTTTCAAGTTGTAGCCAAGATCTCTCAAACTTTAAAGTATAGTTGACGAGAGACATGTGGCTTGCCTAAAAAAAAGGGCACTTGATGATCATTGTATTTAGCATTTCACTGTTAAATATTAGCACATGTATTGTTCAGTCATTAGATCCTCGCAAAAATAAAATGTTATAGAAATATTATGCAATGATAAAAATATTTATCTACAATTTTAATATTTTACATGTCTTCTGTATTGTATTATTGTAGCTAACATATGTATCTATCTCAAAGGTTTTCGTGGGGTGTTTGCTCATGCTGGTTGGCGAACCATGTAGCTACATCTTTTTTGTTTTAGGTAATGTGTTTTGAACACCATTGATTTCTATGGTTTTTTATTTGCTCTCAGTTAAACTATTTTGATTGCATCAGTCAACTATTAAAAGTCAAATCTATGGTCCCATATCAAATTCTTCTGCAAGAGACATGGTTCTTACTTCTTCAACTTGCTGCTCTGAAACATCACATAATATATTGTCAGATGGTGGTAAGCATAGGAGACACTCACCTTCCAAACCTCGCATACCCACTGGCCATAAGACCAAAGTGCCTTGAACCTTGCTGGAAGGAGAAGCGAGTCACTTGGTTCTTTAGATGGAATGTGCAGGTACATGGGTTCATACAGGTGCAAAATAATAAGGATTGTGATAACGTGAAGCAGTATCTAGACACATGCTTCTCTAATAAGCTTTTGGATGTCAATGCTTTGGAGTTGGCAAATACATCACATTACAAAAGCTAGATTAATCCCATGCTTGCCAAGGGGGGTCCAAGTGGTATCCATTAACCCATTCGCCATGAAGAAACACAGAACAATTGCATCTATTTGAACTAGGACACAATGTTTTGAAGTTGAGACAAGCAAATGGGCTCGAGAAAAGCAAGAAAACAGGGTATGTTGCCAAGTGAGAGTTACTGAAGATAAGTGCCACACATTCTTCATTGCCTAGCATTTGCACCTCTCCGAGCATGATATGCCGGGTTTGTTACACCTGACCAACTGCGGGATTTTTTTAGTTCTGGATAGTAATAGACATGTTGAGTTATTTGTCTCCATGTTGAGTTTTCGTCTCCATGGAGGATAAAATTCAGATAAATCCAATTCAGCTCTTTGTTTCAAAGCTTACATTGTTAGTGCAATATTGTTTAGGGCCGAGATTGCACCATCATCTATAAAGCTTTGGTTTTGCTTTTTTAATAAGGAGAATAAATTCCTCCACCTTCATACTAGAACCAGCGAGATCCACTACAAAATATTTCTCATTTATCGACGTCAATACCTGGTAATTTATGTGATGTCAAGTAGATCAAAGTGAAGTTAGCAATGCACAACGATCTTATAGCAACTTCTTAAGTAACAAATAAATAATAATGAACTATTTCATATCACCAAATAATATTGCAATAACAATAACCATTGAATAAATTACTGTTCAGTTGGTATTGACCAATTTACTGAAATTGGTTGACCTCTAAAAGCTAGAGCATGTTGCCCATCCAGCAGCTTCATCAATTCAATATATCTATTTATAAACCAATTCCTTTGTTTATACAACCAGATCTAGCCACTTAGGCATTGATCCAGTCGTTCAGGAGTTCGTGCATCAGGTTTTCAAATTATATTTGACTCCAATCTATTGGATCAAGCAACACTATTTCTAAAAAAAAAAATTCAACCTTCGACCATGGAATACACTAATAAATATAGTAGGGTCTAAATACAACTGCTCAAGCAATGTTCAAATATAATAACCCTGAATATGTTAATGATCAATGGTCTAGGTATTTCACTGCACTTCTTAGATTGTAGTCACAAAAGAATTGACATGATCATTTTCATCATTCCCTTTCATGCCGAGTTCTTCTGAGCAATCAAACTCTGGTACTCCCAACATATGCTTGAACTTTTGAAAGTTAAACTCTGATAAACCTTTTGTTAAAACATCTGCAACTTGCTCATGTGTGAAAATATACATGTAACAACACCTTTAGCCACTATTTCTCTTATAAAATGAACTTGGAGTTCTATGTGCTTTGTTCCCTGATGCAACAACAGATTTCTAGTAATGGCTATGCAACTTAAATTATCTGAGTATAGTACTGTTGGGGAATTTTGATATACCTTCACTTCATCAAACATATGTCTTACCCAATAGTAACCAATAGATCTAGCCACTTAGGCATTGATTCGGTCACTCAAAGTTCATGCTTCAGGTTTTCAGATTATATTTGACTACAATCTATTCGACCAAGCAGCATTATTTCTAAAACAAGTTTTCAACCTTCGACCATGGATACCCTAATAAATATGGTAGGGTCTAAATACAACTGCTCAAGCAATGTTCAAATATAATAACCCTGAATATGTAACTGATCAATGGTCTAGGTATTTCACTGCACTTCTTAGATTGTAGTCACAAAAGAATTGACATGATCATTTTCAGCATTCCCTTTCAGGGTAAAAATTATAGGCACATATTATTTTGTAAGTTATCAACGATAGGCGATTTTTTAGTATGAATTTATTTTTATTAATTAATTTGTGGGCTATTTTTTTACTATGAAAATTTTATGTTTTATTTCGATGGGCGATTTAATTTTTAGCACGCCAGCCCAACCAAGCCTACAGCCTTTCTTGCAATTCTAGCCTATCCACGTAGCAGTTCCACCTCATCCAAATCCTAAGTGGCATGAGCCTACACCGTTAGATCTTTATTTTTTAAAATCGATGGCCACGGAAATTGGAAATGACCCAAATTTTTTACACGGAGATACGGAAAGACGTCCCGCGAGCATTCCCCTTCTTTTCGGCATCGCTTGGATTCACGACTTTCATCGACCTTTCTGCACTCGCCTTAGTGTTTCTCAAGAGTTGATACAGTATCGATTTTTTATTTCACAAAATGTAGTAACAATGTTGTTATTTCACTCTGGGCACTGGAATACAAAGCGGGAGATCATTCTTCTGGAAGTATTGGAGATGCGGCTACTGCTGTCGCTCTGTTTATTTCTTATAGTCCGATTTGCCTAATCCTGTGGAGCACCTTTGAATACTGTGGGTTTGGCCAAGCATCGGGCATGGAAGAGTAGGTTAGGGTTTGTGCATGCATCGGGTATGGCTATGATTTCATAGTCAGCGAGTCAAGAATAAGAGGAAAAGGGCATATGTTAAGATTACTGGATTTGTACTTAAGACGGCCCAAAAAAATAGCAGATGATCCGTACCTATCTGTCAAAAAGAATTGTGCTTTGTAACTGGAAATGGCAGTGGCAAT